>VYZU01009280.1:0-16854 GCA_013401355.1 Ceyx cyanopectus
CCTTTGGAGGTCCCTTCCCATCCAGGGCAGTGTCTGGGTCCACGATTCATCCCAGACCTCCATTCCATAGCCAGATGAAATTCCTGCCTCTATCAAAGGAAGATGAATCTTCAAAACCCACAGCAGGATCTGTCTGGACACATCACCTTGGTGAATAGTTTTTTTCTTCCCTTTATAATGGAATCAAAGAAAGAAAACTATGAAACATCTGCTCTTTCCACATCTGGAGATGTCATGTGGTCCCTGATTAGCAAAGAAGTTAATTACAAGATCCTGAGTTCTTTTTCTCTTTATTCTTTAATAAGAGGTACTGAAATAACTTCTACACTGCAGTGTTGACTTCTCAGAGAGAAGCCACTGAAAGCAAAAAGTCTTAATAAGGTTTCAAAGCACCACATGCTGCACTTGGCCAACGTCAGAGGCCTCTTGAGCAACCCAGTAGGTGTATTTGGGATGCAATGGGATCACTTAGTGGGTTGGTTTGGGCTTGTTTTGTTTCCCTGCAAGGCCCCTGCCCTTTTTTGATGCACAGAAACACAACATCACCAGCTAGAGAAACAGCTCAACTGCCAACAAAACAGGTTCAGGCAACCGTGTCCTGTTTTTCAGGGACAACCTTCCACATTAGTCACAAAACCATCCGTTGTCACTGCAGCACACTCCCAGCCTTGGCTTCTCATTCCAGCTTCCTCTCATCTGGAGAGGAGGGTGGCTCTGGAGAGACCCCCCTGCAGGGCTGGGCCCAGCTCTGGAGAGCCAGGGAGCTGCTGGAGCAGGGCCAGAGGAGCCCCAGCAATGCTGGGAGGGCTCTGCTGGGATAGACTGGGAGAGCTGGGGGGGTTGAGGCTGCAGGGGAGAAGCTCCAGGGAGACCTTCTGGGGCCTTTCAGCACTTGCAGGGGACTCTGGGGCCAGAGTTTGGAGCAGGGCNTTGGAGCAGGGCTGTTGGGTCACACCTGCCCCATGTCCCTCAGCACCACAGCTCCAGGGGGGGGCTTGGGAATCCCTCTTGAAACCAGGACCTCACTTTTCTTCTTCAACAGTTGTCAGCTTTGGACTCACTGCCCAAAAACAGCACTGCAGAGATGGCTTCAACTTATCCTTCCCATATCATGGGATGAAATTCATCAAGCTCAGCTGATCTGGAAACACTGAATCAGCAAGAGGTGTGAGATGAAGTTAGCAAGAAATCAAGCTTTAAATATAAATATATATAAATATATATGGGAAATGCTGGTTCACTCCCCAGAGTAGAAGCCAGAGGTTTGTGTTTTTTGAGGTGGATAGAGAAGTCAGATCATTCCATAGGCCAGGAAGGACAAAAGGCACCCATGGCTCAGACAATTCCAAGGCTGCTCCAAATCCTGCTGAAGCCAATGGAGAGACTTCCACCATTTTCAGCACAAGTTGGGTCAAGCCCTTGGTTTCAAAAAACACCCCTGTGGTTGTATTAAAGCAAGATTAACAATCTATAATGATCATATCACGTTAACCAAGGGCACTGGAATCATTTCCTTTCGCTGGGTTAATCTCCTCTCAACCCTCTGGAATGAGCATTCCAGAGGTTCCTGCAAACCATACTCAAAACAAGCCCTTCAGAAGCCAAGCTGCTTTATTCCTGTGTCCCACCACAGCTCCAGTGGGGGTTCCACAGAGCCTGCTGCACCCAGAGGTGTAGGATGGGCAGAAAAAACCTGATCCTGTGAATCCACGTGGTGACACGGAGGAGTCAAGGGGTGAAGAAGCAGAATGGAGCTGGTCCCAAGCTGAGAAAGGAAATTAATTGGTTTTTATGGTCAATTTGAGCTGTCTCTGGACAGCAGGTGACTCTCCACACGAGCAGGGACACCTCTGAAGGTTGGAGAACTGGGTCTGAGACCAAGAGAAGCTTCCTCACCCTGGGTGGTGAGAGCAGGGTAGGTGACTGTTGAGTTACTACTGAAATCCAGGGGTCTCAATCCTTTAGACAGAGACTGCTGACCAAGTCTGGATCCAGCCACACCTCAGCTCCTCTCTGAGGAGCTCAGGAAGCAAAAGGGTCCCCCCTGGACCTCCTGTTTCAACAGAAACATCTCCCTTTACCTTTCTGCACCTCTGATCTCTGTGTAAATCAGTTTACATTGATTCTAATTTGATTTTCCATCGATGTTCCTTTGGCCCTGCTCCAAACTCTGTCCCCATCTCTCTGCCAGGCCCCTGCAAGTGCTGAAAGGCCCCAGAAGGTCTCCCTGGAGCTTCTCCTCTGCAGCCTCAACCCCCCCAGCTCTCCCAGTCTAGCCCAGCAGAGCCCTCCCAGCATTGCTGGGGCTCCTCTGGCCCTGCTCCAGCAGCTCCCTGGCTCTCCAGAGCTGGGCCCAGCCCTGCAGGGGGGTCTCCCCAGAGCAGAGGAGCAGAATCCCCCCTCCCCTGCTGCCCAGGGTGCCAGAGCAGGGGGCTCAGCTCCAGCTGCTCCCCCCCAGCACCCCCAAATCCTTCTCCCCAGGGCTCTCCTTCACCCCCAGGCTGTGCTGGCAGCGGGGGTCGCCCATCCCAGCAGCAGACCCCTGCACTTGTCCCGGTGGATGCTCAGCAGGTTCCCCACTCCACGCACCCCGTGCATTCTGCCCTCCCCTCTTCCCACTCTCCCTGTGTCTCCCGCTGCTCCCCACACCCCCCCACGCTCTTCTAGCGATCCCACCCACCCCGGTTGTCCCCCCGGGACCCCCTCAATTGCTCCCCCTCACCTGCCTCTCCCCTCCCGCGGCCTCCCGCGGCTGCCCGGCCGCTTCCCGTCGCTATGGCAACCGCTTCCCGCAGGGGGGCGCCCTCCCATCCCCAGCCTCCCCCAGCGCTGAGGGGCGTGGAGGGAGGGGGAAGGCGGTCCCTATTCTACCTAGCAACCGCGCCGCGCCGCTTTCTGATTGGCCCGTTGCGTTCGAGCGAAGGATGAAAGGCGGGATTGGGGCGGGGCGCGGCAGGGCGTGACGGCGCGAGGCGGGGCGCGCGCTGCGGCGGGGGTCGGGGCGCGAGGAGGAGGCGCCGCCGCCGCCGCTTCTGCCGCCGCCGCCACCTGAGGGGGAGGGAAGCGGGGACGGGAGCGGCGGGAACCGCGGGCTCAGGTAAGGGCGGGGAGCGGGGGTGAGGATGGGAGAGGGTTTGATCGCCCTCAGGGGGGTTTGATTCTCCTCAGAGGGGTTTGACCCTCCTTAGAGGGGTTTGATTCCCCTCAGAGGGGTTTGTTGTCCTCAGGGGCGTTCGATCCTCCCTCATGGGGGTTCTTAAAGCCCCGAGCTGAGGTAAGGGTGGGGAGCGGGGTGAGGATGGGCAGGGGTTTGATCCTCCTCAGCAGGGTTCGATCCTCATCAGAGGGCTTTGATCGCACTTAGAGGGGTTTGATCCCCCTCAGCGGGGCTTGACCCTCCTTAGAGGGGTTTGATCCCCCCTCAGAGGGGCTTGATCCTCCTCAGGAGGGTTGGATTCCCCTCAGAGGGGCTTGATCCCCCTCAGGGGCGTTCGATCCTCCTCAGGGGTGTTTGATCCCTCTCATAGGGGTTCGATCCCCCTCAGGAGGTTCTCACACCCGGTCGCTGAGGGGCACCCGGGGATGGGCAGTGTGGAGGGGCGGCCGTGAAGCGTCCCCTGGGCGGGAGGGATCGGAGGGTCGAGTCCCTGGCTCTGAGGAGGCGGAGGACCGGGGGATGCTGCTCCTTGTCCTCTGCTGAGCGACATGGAGGTGCTGGATCCACACCCCCCCTTCCCTCAGCCGCTCCTTGGGGCCGGTCCCGCGTCTTCCCGCTCCCCTCGGGATGCTCATCCCCTGCTTTTCCATGAGGGATCGGAGGGGATGCGAATCCCAGCCTGGCTCCCTCTGGGGACCCGGGGGACGGGGATGTCGGTCTGTGTGAGCCCTCCCCCATTTCTCCTTGGGAAAGGAGAAAGTCCTGGGAAGGGAAAGGATGCCAGTCCCATGCACAGCTCCCTTGTCCTGTTGCCAGGAGGGATCCGAAGGGATCCCAGCTCCATCCCATGCTCTGTTTCCTTTTGCAGTGCACTGTGGACCAGAGCTGCTGGTCTAATGTACCTTTAATCTTCCTTTTCCTTTGCAATGCAGCAGGAATTCTACAGGATGCTTGTCCCATGTGTGCACTTGTTCTTTTTTGCCTCGAAAACGCGCTGAGGATCCAAGGGGATCCTAGTTCAGCCTGCACCCGACCTCCTCTCCCAGGCTAAGGATGATAAGTAGCTCCCCCTCCAGTTCCTTTAGCTTGCCATGCAGTATCAGCTCGGATGGAGAGAGATTCCAGCCCTGCCCCTCGGTGTACACAAGAGAATCCCACCAGAAAAGGCTTGTGCCTTTCTGTCCTCACTGCAAGGAGGGGAGCAGGGACTGACATGGAATTGCTGTGAGGATGGAGGGAAGAGGAGGTGCTGCATCCCATAGGAGAGTGAGGAGGAGAATGGAAGAGCCAGAGGCTGGAACATGTGCCCTTTTTCCCCTGGGATCTCCCAGCTCCAAGAGAGGATGTGTATTATAGTCTGGTTCTCCCTCAACACATATCAAAGTGGAACAGGAGCTTTTTTCCTACTGGCTATTGAAAATGGAGTTGGGAGAAGAATGTTTTCTCTGGGAAATGGGAATGGGTTGGGGAAGCTCTGCCAGTGCTCGTGCAAGGAGTGAGTTCCTTTCCTTGGTCCCAGTTGGCTGGGGAATGACTAAGGTGACATTCTCCTCTTGTGTTGTTTTAGCACCTCTGGGACAGATAACCACAAATTAATCCATCTACTTTCTTTCTGAAGTTTGGTGATATTTTTATCTCATTACCCCCTTCCTAGCTTTGAAAAATAAAATTCCTCTGTGGGAGTCAACCTTTAAAATTTCCTATTTTTTACTCTTTATAATAGCCACCTATTAATGCCTTCAGTTCTCCTTTACAGCAGGAATGGGATGGGTTTCTTATGATTATAAATAACATCCAAATCCATAATCCCCCTATCTAGGTGTTTCCCACCCCTTTTGCCCACAGGTTGTTGGATTTTTTTCCCGTGCCTTGGGGTGGATGGGCAGCTCCCCCCCTCCTCCTCTTTTATCCCCAGTGTCATCAAAAGTGCTTTGGTTTTACAGACACATAAAAACAACCACAGGATTTCATAGGTAGAGGCTTAACAAAGAGTTTACAGGGGTAAGAAACTCTTTTGACACTCAGGATTGCTTATTACACCACTCATCTGTCTACACCAATTAATAGGTCATCTATATGCTCCTTTGCAACACTTGCACAATGAGGTAGCTCCTAATTTAATTGAGATTTTTAATCTAGGAAAGGGCATTGCTGGCCTAGGCTGTATAGAATTTATCAGGGTTTTTTCCTGCCTCTAGTAAACACCCCCTTAATTTCCTTTCTGATGGTAGATAATAAGATCTTGAGCATAAAATGCAAATGTCCTGGAAAGACACAGTGATTTTTTTTTTTGCTGCTTTTTGTGTCTTATTGAGATTTAGGTTTTTGCATGGCTTATTTTGTTTTGCTTTTAAGATTCCAGGTTGTGAGGCAGTCAGAGGAGGTGCAGGTGGCTTTGTTTGGGGTCTCTACTTGGAATATCATGAATATGATGATTTGTCTGGTGTTCTTGGGAGGTTTTTCCCAAGATTTTAGATCCTGACCCTAACTTGAACTGCACTCACACTGCTTATTCTCTTCATTTTACATTGCTTCTGAACCCCTCTGGTGAACTCTTACCCTTGGGTCACTGCTGGGATGGCACCTGGATTAAGCACCTTGTACAAAATTAAGTAAGAATTGGGATTTTTTTTTAGTGTGTATCTTGTATTCTTCTGAACAGGATGTGAGAATATGCAGGAACCTTTAGGATTAATTCATGCCTGGCAGATGAGATACTTCAGGTCTTGGGTTTTCTTTTGAGAGGCACCACATTCTTGCAAAATAAATCCAAAGAATGGCTTCCTTGGATTCCTCCCTGAACAGCCACAGCCAAAAGCATGGCCACACGTGGGCTTGGGGCAGCACAGAATTGTTTAGGTTGGAAGGAGCCTCTCCAGATAAACCCACAAAGCACATGAGGGTTTTAGAGGTGTGTGATATTTCATTTTTCTGGCCAGAAGATGAGCCTGTGTAAACAAAAGTGTTCATACATCAGCTTTTGTGATCGAGTGATGCCAGAAATCTGGTCATGAACTCCTTCAGGGAATCATTCTGGTTGGAAAAACCCCTTGGGATCATCCAGTCCAACCATTAACCCTACAAAGCTCACCCCTCAGAGGGAATTTCTGCAGCTGGTGAGCACCATTCTGCTTTCTGGAGGGGGAAGATGGGTCAGAGACAACAACAAAAAGCCAGCCTCCCATTCCACCTTTGAACCCAGGTAGCCAAGCTGTGAGTGTAGCTGGTTGGGCAGAAGAACACCCTTCAGCCCTGCAAGCTGGGACCTGTATCTTGGTGCTGGTGACTAGTTTGTTTGTGTTTTGGAATTATTCAGCAGCAGTTGTGAGGCTTTGCAGCTACAGAGATGCTATCAGTGTGAAGGGAGCAGGGGAGGTGCTGAGTCACAAACAGCTTGGTTTCAGTGTGGTCAACACTCAGATGCTCATGTGGTTCCAGTGAGAGGCTTTCTAAATATATTCAGTATTCTAAATATCCCAGTAAATCCATTTTCAGTGTTTTTTAGTGTGTGGTGTTTGTTTTTTTTCATTCTAGGTGCCCTAACCAAGGAAGAGCTTAATTCCACTGCCACCATGGGGTCAGTCGTGTGGGAATGTGGTTAAATCTTCACCAAACACCTGCCAGATGGACTGAGGAAAGAGAAGCTTTCTCTCACATCTCACACACACCTTCTGCCCTCAGCTAAAAATGTTGTGTACAGAGAATATTCCAGTTCTTCAGAACTTGAAACCAGGACTGAAAATATCCCCGTTGGAGTGAAATCTGGAGGCACATGAGGAATTAAATGAGTTTTTTTGCCTGGCCTCATTTCCAGCCTGGAAGGATGGCTGTTAGCTGGATGTTCCCTTACCTTTGGCTGTTGGATGTTTTGGTGGGGCACACAAGAGGGCACAGTTTGTTTTCCTGTGAGCCCATCATCTTGAGGATGTGCCAGGATCTGCCTTACAACACCACCTTCATGCCTAACCTTCTGAATCATTATGACCAGCAAACAGCAGCATTAGCAATGGAGGTAAGAATATTTCCATTTTTTTTCAGATTTTAGCCTTTAGCTGACAAATAATTGGGAAGAGAATCTGGGAAGATGTTGATATTGGAAAGAAAAATGAAAAAAAACCCAAACAAAACCCAAAAATAAAATCAAGATAATGGATAATTTCAATATAAAAAGATGATTATGGTAATACATACATGGGGGGACCCTGGCACAGAGGGTGGGGAAAAAAAAGAAGTGTAAGTTTTTACCCAGGCTGGCTGGGCCTCTGAGCACCCTGCTCTGGTGGGAGGTGTCCCTGCCATGGCACTGGATGAGTTTAGGATCCCTCCCAACTCTGACAGCTCTATGATACTAAAAAATTGGCCTAATTAATTATAACAGAGTGTGAAATACTCAGGATGTGTTTGTCTGTCACTTCAAACATTGAAGCCACATCAAAAATTCAGCTTTGCAATGCTCTGTCTGCTTTCCCCCCTGCTGGAGGAGTTTCCTTCTTTGGTAGGATGTAACACTGATGGAAATTCAGAATATGAGGCAAGTCTCCCTGCCACCCTGTTCCTATTTTCAGGAGCACTTTGTGCAGATTTGGTTTATTTCTATTTTTGAAGTGCTTGGGAATCCTTTGCTGCTGTACACTGGAAACAGAGCAATCATGTGTTTGGATGCTCTTCCTGATTATATAGAAACTTAATTCTTCTTGCTCAATAACTGATTCCAAGGCTTTCCATGGAAGAGCTGTGAACTAGATTTGACAGATAATTTATCAAGTGGTATATGTTAGTGGGAATATTCTTCCCATGGTGGTGGATCAGCTTATTTAGCTGGAATTACATGGTTCTGTTGCAATGTTAACTGAAAGCTTGGCAGAGAACACAGAAAATCAGACTAGTGGGGAAACCAGGAGAGGAATGAAGAGCAGGAATCACAGTGCTGCAATCCTGCAGCTCCCAAATTTACCTGGAGTCTTCTGGGAAGTTCTGAGCCATCAAGTGTGTTTGGAGTTGCAGAGGGGAGCAGGAAAAATGACAAGAATGGTAAACCCCTCCACACAGTTTTATCAATAAAATCATCCTCTCCAGGCTCCATCAGCCCAGGTCCCTCCTCCCCACACTCTGCTCCACACCCTTCCCCAGCTCCAGCCCCTCCATGTCCTGCTGGGATGAAGGAGGGACCCAAAAACTGACCCCAGGATTCCTGGGGTGGCCTCCTGGGCACACTGGAGTGCAGACAGGAGGTGATGGGCAGGAGGGGCAGGTGTTTTGGGAGCCTCCTGTGCATCCTGGTGGCCGAGCTGAGCTGTCCAGGCTGGAGCTGGGAGCTGTCCCTGCCCTGCAGTCCTGCACAGCAGCACCTGCTGTGCTCACTGCTGGCTCTCGGGGTGCCAGGCCTTCCTCCTCCTTCCCTTGCTTGTGCTGGGGTCTCCCCAGTCAGTCCAGAGAGGATTGAGGGGCCAGGAACCAGAGCTGAGGGCTAACCAGATCCTGCTGGGTGAGCACTGCCTTTGTCCTTTGGGGTTCTCCCAGAGGTGACACAATGCAGTTGCCATGTGGGCAGAGGAGATAGCGGGCTCCCTTTCCACTCTCCAGCAGCTCCTGTCCCATTTTCATATCAAACAGGAGCAGCAGCAGAGATTTAGGGGTGCACTGGAGCTACCCTGGCTGCTGAGGGTAAGAGATGCAAAGGGGGAGGTGGAGAATTAATCCTGGTGCTTTGCAGTGGCAGGGAGGGAGCTGGAAGGGGACAGAAGCAACGTTGACTCTCCTGCTCCTCCTGCACCAACCTGGAATCACTGGATTAATCCAAATAAACCACCCACTCAGAGACTTTGGAATAATTAGAAGCAGAACTAAGGGGCTTTGTCACAAAACACACCACTGCAGAGGTGAATAAAGCAGATTTTTTACACTTTATTTCCAATTTGGTGCTTTCTTGCTTGTGCTGCTTCTGGCAGAGGACACCACCACTGCCCTTGCATGCTGCAAGATTTGCATGCCCTTGCTAATCATATTTCTCTGTCTCTAGTTGCTTTTTGGTGCCAATATTTCTTTCTTTTCTCACTATATCAGTTCAGGGTTTTGATTAGTTCTTGCTTTCTGAAGTGGCAAAGAAAAGGACTATACTGAAAAATGGCATCAGCAGAGCACAGTTGTGTTTATTCCCAGACAGGTCTTAGCTTCTGGGATAAGATTGAGGGGGGGTTTTCAGTGTAGGTAAGTCAATTATTAAGTGGCTTCTTTTAGTGCTGTTTCTGAAACAGCTTTTCTATCAGAAAAATAGAAAAAAAAATATTAAAAATATTAAAATAAATATAAAATAACCTTTCTATCAGAAAAGCTGTTTCCTATCTATTTATTTTCTGCTATTTCTCAGTGATTTGGTTGGAGACAAGTAGGAAACTTCTTTCTTTTTGCCCTTTTCTTCCCACATTCCTCTTTTTTTCTTCCTTTTCTTCTCTGTCTTTTCTGCCAGGATGGGGAAAATATAGGCTGGAAAATCCTTAAGTCTCCCCCTCCCATCTTCTTTTGCCTCCACCCTCCTAAATCTCTGCCCTTGCCCTTGGCCTCCTGCATCCAAACCTCACAGAGGAATAACAAAGCTAATGGAAAATCAGGTTTTAATCAGCACCTTAATCTTAGACACTAATTTGCAGCAAGGATTAATTCTCTCTGTAGTGTGGAAGATGATGATGGCTGCAGAACAATGGAATTGGAGGTGATCCTAGGAATGCAAGCAGTGCTCCAGCTGATTAAAACCTGTTTTCTCATTAATTTTATAGGCTTTTATTCACACATGGAAGTTTTTACCTCAGAAAGAGCCACGTTGGTAAAGCAAAGTGACTCCAAACTGGAATTGTACTGAGAATTCTGCAGAGCACAGGAAAGTCTCATCATGTACTGCTTAGAAATCTCTGAATTTAGGAGCATTTGGGGAAAACATCATCTTGGGGCTTCAATATTTGAGGAACGCTGAAGCATTTAGACTCCTTGGTCAGGAAGAGAATAATTTATTCAGATAAAGCAGAAAACTCTGCATATGCTGAATAGTTTGGAGCCTGTTAGGATGGCTTTTAGGGAATAATCTCAGCAATATTGTTTTCTAGTCCTGTATTTGTTAATGAGAATCTTTTCAAAGTGCAATTAAGAACAAAGGAAATTAAGGGAAGTAGGGTTTGTATTTGTATTTTTTTTGTTGTTAAATCTCTACCATTTGCATGTTGGAGCTGAACTCTGTCACCACATCCATATCTTTTATTGACTAGGAGATGAAATCTGAGTGATGATTCAAGGGGAAATCAGGAAATGAAATTTAACCTTCAGCGTTCAGCATGAGCAGAGGAAAAATAAACCAGTTTTGGGGAATGATTCAGTTTCAAGTCAGTGATCTACATCTTAATCAGCATCTCTTCACAGCAGGCCATGGAGGCAGATGGCTCTGCTCTGTGGCTAACTCAGGAGCATCTGCTGGAGGCTGAAAGGGGAATTATTAGCAAAGGGGGAACGTGCCTGGATTCAGTTGGAGGAGTGAGGTGACACTGTCACTGAGTTTCATAGCCACAGGTGTAAACTCACAGGCAAGAGCATGTTGTGCCAGGGAGTTTAGGGAATATTGGTTGCATTTATTTGCTGAATGTGCCATTCCTCTTTTTTCTACCTCTTCTGGAACAGTGTTGAGCCAGCAATGGGCTCTCAGGCCAGTGTTGTCCTGGGGGGCATGGAGTGTGGGCAGCAGGCCCAGGGAGGTTCTGTTCCTCTGCTCTGCCCTGGTGAGGCCACCTTTGGAGTGTTGTGTTTTATTTGTAAAACTTTTTTTCCCCCTGACATTGCCTTTTTAACAACCCCTTTCCCATCTTGTTTCCCAGCTAGTGAATTTGGCCACGATGCTCCAACCTCCTCCCTGCCCTCCAGAGTTAGTTCCTATGGTTACTCCCCCTTTGGTGGGGGGACAAAGGTTGGCATCTTGATTCTCCAGAGCCAAACCCTGCCCTTTGACTCTCTCCCCTTTTCACACCCCTCGCTAAGCTTGGCCTCTTGCTCTGCTCCGAGGCTTGTCAGCCGGGGGGTTCCCATGGAAACCAGGGAGGGAAGCTGAAAAGAGGAGAGGAGCACAAAGGGCTGCTTCATTTGCATCGGAACAAGGAAGGCAAGGCTCCTTGTGCTTCATCTTCGGCTGGGGGAGAAACCTGCAGCTGATCTTTCCAAGTGCCTTTCCATTTCTTTATATTCCCTGTTTGGGGAACAAAACTTGTCTGTGGCACTGAGCAAGGAGAAACATCTTTCTTTTCCAATCCACTGCTCAGCTGTTCATTTTGCTTTTTTTTCTTCCCCCCCCCCTCTCAGATCCAAAATCCTCATTGGCATTGTAAACATTTTTCCCTGCAAACTCAGCTGCTTTGCTCCTCTTCCCTTCATGAGGTCAGTTCTCTCCCATCTGTCCATCATGTTTTCTGGATGAATAGATGCTGATGACAACCAGCAGACCCAGCAGGGGAACCCCTGCTCAGGAGTATTCCCTCTGCTTTCCAGTTGCACACTGTGGAGAAGGATACAGTGATAAAGTTAGGCCTTGGATTTCAGGTTTGATACCTGTTGTCAATAATACAAGGGGAAAAAAAATAATCCAGGAAACAAAGATGTGTGTCACGTGGCAGTGAAGGGCCTCCTGGGGCATTTTAGCTGCATCTTTTACATGTTAAATAATTCAAGTTTGTTAAAGAACAGCAAAGTTCTTTTGCTTTTAGGTTTTTGAATGGCAAATTCATACCCTGAAGGGTGCAAAAGACATTTTCTTTCCTTACTTTGCAGCTAAATTCTTCCCATTATTGAGAATAATTTTAATTAAGTGGCATCACAAAAAGGCAACATCGTTTCTCAGATCCATCAGTTACTTTTGGCTTTTTTCCTGACACAGTGGGAGGCTTTTGTCTGGAAATATTAAGCTTCCAGGCTTTTAAAATATAGGATTTGCTTCCCCTCCCACTTTGCACTAGTTGCTCTTAGGAACCAGGGTCACAGGGGGGCTCAAAGGGGTGTTGAATTGAAGCCAGGACTGGGGAAGGTCTGTAGCTTGTGGATCCTCTGACCAAATGGATCTGTGCATCCTCCCCTCTGCTCTCCCATCCCCATCCTGCTGCTTTGGGTCTTGAAGAGACAAAAGGGAGCTGCAAATCCAGCTTTTCCTGGGGCATTGTATTTTCATCCCTGAAACCAAGTGTTTGGGCTGCTAAGAGAATTTAGTGAGAGAATTTTGACAGCAGACTGGCTGCCAAGGGAGTAGCAAAGAGAGCTTCCAGAATTTATTCAGTGTGCTTCCTTCCCAATGGCTTGCTGCTTGTCCAGGCAACTGTGCTTTACTTAAGAGGAGCTAAAATACAGTCCAGAAACACATTTCTTTCCCTGGGCTACCTTGGAATTCTCCCAAGCCCATCCCAGCAGCCATATGGAGAGGATCAGCTCTCCTCCCAACGACCATTCCTTGCAAATGGCAACTGGTACCAGGCCCATCTGCATTGCTCCCAAAGCCACCCTTGGGGACAGCACCAACTGACAGATGGATGCCATCTTCTCAGTGCCTTCCCAAGGAACTTTGGCATTTCAGATGGAGCTGGAGGCTTCTCCAAAGAGCAAGAGCAGATGGCTTTGCTTTTTAGTCCTAAAGACTGAGATTAATGGCATTTGCTGTCTTTTCACTACTTTCATCTTTCTTTTTTTCAGTCATTAACCTCAGCTGTCTGGCTGCAGACCAGAGAGCTGAGGATGGTTTCTGAGATTGCTGCCCTTTCACAATTAAAGCAGGTAGAATAATTGGTCTTGGGTTTTTCAAGTGAGTAACAGGGTGGTTGTCTGGTTTATAGAAGGAGCAAAATATCATTTCAAACCATAATTACTTGAGATTTTGATTGCTGGAGTGATTTAATAGCTATTTAAATGCAAACATCTATATTTTGAGTGCTAAGGTAAAACAATCTGAATTTTATTACTTCCCAGCCCCTAAAGTAGCACAATTTCATCGTGTTCCTCATTGGAAGCATCACTTTTCCAGCTCACATCACCTCCTGAGCCATGGGATACTGGGAAGCAGTGAGTTATGTGGTTCAGACAGACAATGGGAGAATAGATTTTCCAAGCTGAAGAGCTTAACAGGCAGAGTTGTAACCCCATGTGGATTTTCTTACCTGCATCACTGTGCAAAGATAAAAATAATGATAATAATATTCTATATTTATTCTATAATTAGAATGTTCCTATGTTTCCTCAGTCAAGGAAAGTTGATGGTGAGGTAAATTGAAGGGATGTTATGCTAAGTGTTCTCTACTGAATTTCTCTGGGCACTGGGTGTTGAAAGTAGCCTTGAGCAAATTAACCTCTTGCCTGTTGAAATCAGAATGAAGTGTCTGTGCAGTAAAGCTGCACTGCCAGAAGTCACATCCAGTTAAGCAAGTGTGGATTGATTCCAAAAGAAACACTTATTCCCACACACCCAACCGTGTGCTTCTGGCCCTGTCTGCATCCACTGCTTCATGGAACGGAGCCCCCAGCACAGGGAGGATCTGGAGGTGCTGGAGCTGAGGATGCTCAGAGGCTGGAGCAGCTCCTGTGAGGCCAGGCTGGGAGAGTTGGGGATGTTCAGCTGGAGAAGAGAAGCTCCAGGGAGCCCTTCTGGTGGCTCCCAGTGTCTGCAGGGGCTCCAGGGAAGCTGGGGAGGGGCTGTTGGGGCTGTTGGGCAGTGCCAGGACTGGAGAGGCTGGATCCAAACTAGAGCTGGGTGGGTTCAGCTCAGCCAGGAGGAAGGATTTCTTCTTCCCCAGGAGGGTGGGGAGAGCCTGGCCCAGGGTGCCCAGAGAGGTGGGGGCAGCCCCATCCTTGGCAGTGTCTCAGGCCAGGCTGGTGGGGCTCTGAGCACCCTGCTCTGCTGGGAGGTGTCCCTGCCATGGGCACTGGATCAGCTTCAGCTCCTCACAACCCTGACAGCTCTGGGATTCTCTGTTTCCATGTCCACCCTAACCAGCAGTGTTTGAAGAGTTAAATCCTGCCTCAGTGTCCACAATGCTGATACCCTGGAAGACTTTATTACCCCAGAGAAATTAAGATTCCTTTTTTTTCTTTCCTAGTGAGTAGCAAGTGCAATTCCAAGGAAAAGGCAGCCCAAGCCAGATGGTGTGGCCAGAAACAGGACATGCCCTGAGGCAGCTGCATCCACCAGAGAATTGCAGCAGTAATTGACAGTCATAGCATCACTCTCTTCCCATGAGCCTGAGGGGAGAAACCTTCCCTCCTTCTGTCTGAGTTTAGGAGAATCCTCCCTGCTTAGTTTTCTGTTCAAAGAAACAAAGAGTGAAAGATCACCAGGAAAATTCCCTTTAAATCTTGCAGGAATGGCACTTCCCAAGTAACATCTGAATGGCTGCTGCTGTGTGAAGGAAAAGGCAGGAATTGGTTTCTTCTCTCTCTGTCATATCAAAAACCTGAAGCTCTAGCACAGTTCCACAGTGTATTTATGGTTAGAGATACTGGTTTTTGTAATCCAATGAGAATTCAGGACATTTCTTAAAGCAACTTTCCCAGCAGCAAAGAAAAGTGTGGGGAAGAAGGAAAGAAGAGGTGGAGAAGGTTGTGCAGGACATTGCAGTCCAGTAGATGATGGTGGCTGTTCTTCAACCCCCAGCATCTCCAGGGCAAGGCAGAGAGGGGTGAGAACATCCTTGCTTCAGCCTGAAAAGGTGTGTTTGGAATGCTGCTGTTAGCCCTGGCCTTGCTGGGGTTCTTCCTTCTCTTCCCTTCCTTGGATTTCCCAGGGCTTGGCTTGGCTACTGAAATCAGCTTGGCTTGCACAGCTCCTCTGGCCCCTTTCTCTGCTCTGTGGTGAGTCCTTCATTCTCCTTTTCAACAGAGAGCCTTTTGTTGGGCCCAGTGGACAGTAAATGTCATCACTTCCACTGCAAGAACATCAATAAAACCCTTTTCATCTCCCTGCCTTGATTTTAATACTCAACAACATAATCAGTAGGTTGGAAGTGACTTTTCATCTTGGGAGCTACAAAGTGAGATCATTTTAGAGATGGGACATGTCCAGACTAAACTTTTATAGGCACACAGCAGAGAATCCTGGAAGCATTTTGGTTGGAAAAGACCTTGAAGGTCATTGAATCCAACCCAGCAGTGCCAGGGCACCACTGCCCCGTGGCACTCAGCACCACAGTGGGCATGGAAACCCCTCCAGCAAGTGCTGCTGTTCCTGGTTGAAAACAATGAAGTCTCTTTTTCTGTATCCCAAGGAGTGGTTGCAGGGTTTTCTGTCTAGCTCAGCCTCTTCATGAATTTAAAACAAGTTTTTGTCTGCCTGGGGTTGGCATTCTGTGAAATTCCCCCTGCTTAGGTGTGTTTCCCCAGTGCTGGGTGTGTCTGGAGGAGTTTCTCAGGGAAGATCCACTTCCACTGGTGTTTCTTCAGATGGTCCAACACCTTCAGCCCAGCTCCAGCTGCCCTTCAGGAGGGAGAGGTCTCTGCATACACCCTGTCAAGAGAGGACAGATCCTGAGGGTGATTATCCAGCTGCACATGGATGTTTTGGAAAATAAATGGCACAGTGGTACAATTCACTGCAAATCAACTGAATCCAGCCCTTTGGAAGAAGGGGAGGGGAAATTGCTGAAGGAAGGAGCATCAGAGGGGAGAGCAGGAGGGAAACCATTTCAGCCAGTAGCTATTTTTCATAAAGATATAACTTCATTTTCTTCGTTTGAAGGCTCTTGGAAGAGTTAAACACTTCTCAAAATAAAACTAAACTTTAGCTTTTCCTTTCCCATCAAATAAAGGAAGACTCTTATTACCTTGAGCTTTTCCAGCCCCCCAAGTGTCATAACTCCCTAGGATCCATTTCTTGGATCCTCATTTTCAAACAGGAGCTTTAACTGTGTTACAGACATCAGTCAAAAATACATATATGCAGCTGAAATACAGCTCCAGCCAAACAGAAATTGTTCCCTGAGTCACCACAAGCTTGTGACTGGAAATACTTCCCAACTGCTGCTTCCACTGCTCCTCATGCAGAGTGTAGGAGGTGTGATGGGGAGAACTGGAAGAGGAAGGAGGTGAGGAAGAGCTGGAATGTGAAACTTCTCTAGCAGATCTCAGTTGCACTGCTACAGAAGATGACCTTTTTTTTTTGTGGTTGGGTCTGTTCTATATAGTTTGGGAAAAAAAAGATATTGAATTGGTTTAAAATAGCAGTGAGGAAATTGAGGTTAGAAAATATAATCTTTCTACAGCCTGCTTTTCAGCTTCAGTTGTAATAAGATTTAGGCTTTATAGATATTTATATATATATCAGGTTCATTGCTGCTTCTCTTGCACCACGAATCCTGAAGATGAGATTTCTTGCTCTGTAATCCAGCTGGGCTGTGGAGAAGAGGAAACTGCTCTAACAAAAACAGCCTTTTAATAAAAAAACCCACTAGGACAGAGCTCGTTTGGTACTGCCATTGATCAGGGAACTGTCACCTTTTCCCTGGAAGCTGTGGTTTCAAATATAATTCAGGACAAGAAGTGTTTTGCTGGGATGTCACTGCAGTTTGTCCAGCCTGCAGGCAGCAGAACAATTCAGCAGTACACTGGTTCATTTCATTCTAGGCTTGTAACTCCTCCAGGCTGGAGCAATGGGATGAGGGGCAACCAGGCTTCAGATGAGGCAGAGAGTGCCCAGG
>VYZU01009282.1:25781-54803 GCA_013401355.1 Ceyx cyanopectus
GGGTTTCTACAGAGTTTGGAGTGCTCTTTTACAAGTGATGTGAATGAGTAGCTGATAGCTTCAGGGTCAGGGTAGGAATAATTTTTAAAAAAAAGATCTTTTCAAGGGTCAAAGGAAGGTTAAAAACCCATATAAGGGTATATAAGTAACTACAGGAAATTTTAAGGACAAAAGAAAATAATTAAGCAAAGCTGAGGAGCAGATGGGTTAGGGGAAAGAGGAAGAAGAAGGGTATAATGCTGGATGACCTTCTGCACTGTAATTTAGTTTTTCTTCCCCAGAGGAGCACATCTGGTATTCTGTAAGTGAGCTAAGATGCTTGAGCACCTAAAAACGTAACCTCTTCCCTGTGAGAGAGAATTTGCTATTTTAAAAAAAACAAACTAAAATCCTTCCACTAACATTTCTACTTGAGTTTGACTTTAAAAGGCTACATTACTCCAAGTGTAACCTGTGGAAGAGTATTTAAAGCTGTCAGCAGTTTGGAGCAGTCTCCAAGTAGGACAGAAGGAAGCTCAGCATTCCCATCAAACACCTTCCTTGCCTCCTCACCATTGTCCATAATGGCATTTTCTGGGTTTCATGCTGTGAAAACTGACTTTTTTTTGACTTTTTGGGCAGAATTTATGGTCCTTCTAATGACCTTGGCTAGCATGGTTTAATATGATGAGTGGTAATGTACTGTGCTGACATGGCATCAGGCAACACTTCTGCTTTCACAGCTGCATCAAAGTGGAGTGACTAGGTAAAGTGAATTTTCTTACACTAAGGGATGAACTCCTGATCAAGATGATGGGGTACACCTCCCATGAGTATGATCTCATTTCTTCCCATCTGTACCACCACAGATATAATGACCAATAATACCTAAAATAAAGAATACCTAAGTAGCAAAACTCCGTGTAGGCAAGATCATCCCTTTGCACAGAAAAGGTTAGGGTGAAATGGAGAGGATGCCCATTTCTCCTCCCTTCAGCAGTGTATGCTGAAGCCACTGAGATTCCTCCAGCTTTGAACTAGTATATCTAAGAACCAAATCTCGTTCTGCACTTGGCAGAAGCACAGATTCAGAAACATGATGCACAGCCAGATCTGCAAATAAAGATCTGCTAGATTAAAGGGCAGATATACAGTACATGTTTTGCTTTCCTGGTAGCCTGGAGAGAACCACCCAGACTTTTAAGTTGTGTACGTATACTTTCAAAAGGGCAAAAACGTTGCTTTCATAAATTAATTTCACACACTTTACAGCGATAAAAATAATCACTGTGACATTTTATTTGTCTTCCTTTTTTCCTGTGTGCAAGCAGCCAACTCTCAATTACTTACAGCCCTAAATTTGTTCCGCTCAATTGTGGAAAGCCCCCGCAATATTCAACAGGATGGGAAGAATTCTGATTTGTGGAAAGTCATCATGTTTGCAAAGAAAGCAAATATTCTCTTCTCCCAATATGCTGTAGATATCAGCCAAAACAAGACTCTTATACTCAGTGCCAACTGGTATGAATTCCAACCATTTTATGTATTATATATTAATGTTATAAAAATATGCACCCCGATTTTTTATAACAAGAGAATTTGTTGTGGCAATATCTGACACCACTTCTGAACTGATGTAGACGTGACAGCCTAACAAAAACATGCCTGCCAGCATGTTGTCATTGGTTATGGATACAGATTTGCCTCGACAATTCATGGGGTTCTGCACTGGCTTTTCTTCAGTAACAACCATATCAGACTTGCTGAGTTTTTCTCTAGCTACTTGTTACACTTTAAGCTCAATAAGGTCTAAAAAAAATAGTTTTGATTATGTCTTTCTTATATATTACAAGTAACAGAAACAGTACATGCTGGGGTTTTTTTGCTGATGCCTAGTGAGTGATTGCCCTCGATACATCAGCTGGATGCAGAGAAGAGCTTTTCTTGTTATGCTTCATAAGGGGAGATGTCTTTCTGGCTTCATGTGTGATGAAGGAAAGCATTAAATAAACTTGGTGAGGGCTCTGGAGATGCCAAGCATCTGTGTGGAATATGTACAGTCTGCAATGAAAGTCTGGGATCAGCACAGAGGTTTTTGTCAGGTTTGCTGAATACAGAGTAAGGGTACAGCACTGGATTTGATCACGTGTGGAAGCTGGGAAGTAAGCTCCTGTTCTGCAAAAACAAGCAGGGACAATAGGAAAGAGCAAGTGTTAATTAATGCCAAGTGCCTCTTCAGTGCAGTCCTTGTCTCCTGCTGTTTAAGTCTATAGGAATTTAGAAACTTTGGCTGATAAGGTATCTGAAGTTATAAAACGACATAATTATGTATTTTCTCATGCAAATTCAGTGAGTGGTGGTGAAAATTAATACTGTTGTCAAGGCAGTAGATGTGTCTGTCCTGCACCACAGGCAAAAAGATGTACAACAGGTGTGAGTGGAAGAATGAGACATTTCCATGGGAAGTGTAGCCTTGTCCTTTTGTTTATCCTTCAGTCTCTTGAATTGTATCCCCAAGACTGGCACATATACTGATTAATGAATGGCTATGACAGAAGTAAATTAGACAGTCTATTTCCATAATTACCAAAAGCTATGACAAAACTGAACACTCTGATCTCTACCCACAGTGGAAGCTGATAGGAATAGCTCACCTGAATGGGGAACGTTTGCAGGGCTTCAGGCAGCAGAGGCAAATATTTCTATGGGTGCACTGGGAGGGTCACAAGAGCCTTTTAAATTCCCTGGTTGGCAGCACCAGGAGTGCAGGGAGGCCTCCCCAGGGCATGGGGCAATGCATGCAGCCAGCTGCTGGTGGGGATTAGGAGGACCCGCCTCTGCCAGGTGCTGCTGTTGTGCCCTCTCTCCAAACATTTTTATGTGCTGGTCACCTCCCACGTAGGAGACAGCTGTTGCTTCTCCTTATCCAAATGCTTGCTTCCCTTTAACCTTTGGTTTCTTAAAATGCCAGCTTCTGAGTCACAGTCCTGTGAAATAGATCACTCTCTCCCTGATCAATCTCATTGATTTCAAAGAGCAATCCTGCAAAAGTTGATCTAAACCACATTTTTTATTAACAAGTTGCTTTTCCTGTTTTTTCCCTTTCCCATTTCCCCTTTTGGTTTATTTTTTTCCCCCCTTTTTCTCTCTCCCTTTTCCCTCCTTCTTTGTGGCCCTCAAAACAGAAGTGATTTCTAGCTATTTTCTGAGACCATGAAAGGCTTCTCCCTAGACTCTCATCTTAGATCCTAGATCTCCTCAGTACCTCACTGATTTTTTTTTTTTCCACCTTTCCCTTCCAGGAATCCTTATGCTGGTTATAGGTCCAAATCATCACATCTATAGGAAACAAGCAGTCTCATTTTCTAATACCAATGGTGTGTGGAACTCGTTTCCCCATCAGCACTTTGCTATTAGTATTGTTAATAGTACCTGTGCAACATCCATTAAAGAAGTATTGGACCCAAAATCAGGATTCAACTTTAGGCTAGAATTTCACCTGAAAACACAAGTAAGAAGCAACTCCACTACAGGGACAGCTACCAAAATTACAAAGATGAGTAGCCCCAGAGAGATTATTTTTATAGTTTCCACACTGCCTGCACATCAGCTGCTTTTAAGAGAGTGTTGCAGATGAAAAGACCAAATAATATAGAAACCTACTAGAAGGCAGTGAAGCCTGATGTGTAGCCCTTCAGCACTGAGGGTTTGTGGCTGTAGAACTGAATTAAACATAATTCAGGGATATCAGTGCCAGAAATCCCAATAACCCATGCTTCATCCAAGATCCTGGTGTGCTGGGTACCAGAAAGCAAAGAAGAGAATATCCCAATGAGACAAAACAAGCATCATCAGTTTTCATCATGGTCTGTGCTGCTGTTTATAGCAGTCATTGCATTTCCTCATTGGAGAAGGTTCTTCTGCAAGGTTCAGTGAGGAGAGGCTGTGCAAACCCTACCCAGGCTCATAATGTGAAATAAAATACAGAGCTGTGCCTGGTATCTGAAAAGAATGAGAGAGTGCTGGAGCAGGCTTTGCACTCTGAAAGTTTTTATTCTCAGTTTACAAGTGGAAAGGGCCACTGAGAATGAAAGCAGGCCTGGTTGCAAAAGTTTAAGATGACAAAGATGACCCAAAGCTGAGACAAAAATGAAGCTTCCCTTTCCATGGTGATTGCAGCTACTGTGACACAGAATTAGACCTCTGAAGAGCCTGCACATGCAGTTCTTCTGGGTACATGGACATGTACTGAATTTTCCTATTTGAATGGGAAAGGAAGATGCAGACTAGACTGGAAAAAAAAGTACTGTACAGTTCTGGAGTGTGCAAAGCCCAGTAAATCCCAAAGGCAGGACCTGCAGAGACATTTGTCCTCTCTCACCCACAGTCACATCAGAAAACCTGCAGTAGCCAAGAAAAAGCAGACACTGTAATGAGATGACTCTCACCCAGTCCTGTATATCATTACATATTTTATCTTCCAAGGCAAATGTACAGATATTGGGCCCTAGTCCAGGAAAGCACTTAGAGTGGTATTCTGATAGCATGCAGAAGAACAGTACTTTGCTCAGCAAACAGCACCAGTGAAGTTTTTGAGGTGATTTATAGAGTTAAATTTGCACAATGTAAAAGCACAGGCATTTGTTTCCCTGGCATTTGTGTAGTGCCAACACCAGTGATGCAACTCACTATAGGATGTTATTTACATGTGGACATGCTCTGCTAATAGACCTAATTGGTTACCCAAGACAAGGGTGAAGGGACAGTCCTGCTTCTCTGATTCCCACTGGAATCCTGCAGTGAAAATGGTCAGCAAGGGATCTCCAGAATCTGGGATACACCTGCCTTGTGGGTCAGGAGAGTGTGTTTTGGGGCACAGGCTGTTAATTCCTGATTGTTTATCTCCATAAAATAATCAGAGAAGAAGCCAGATGTACCTCTGCATTAAAGTGCAAATACTCTGGATGAATGCTGGATTTGTAAGAGAAGCAAGTCACCTTCATCACTCCAGGTCCCCCAAGAAGATCCTTAGCATGCAGCCTAGCACCTAGACCAGTCCTGGGAAAATGATGTGGGGAGCAGGTAATCTTGAAAATACCCTGATTCAGAGCCCAAGGAGAGATTTCCATTGATCTAATTGAGTTTTGGATTGGAGCCTGCAACAGCCTTGTCCAGATTTGAGTTTAAGATCTACATAAAATACTGGGGGCTAAAAAAAGACCTAGACAATTTTCTGATGTAGCAAAGAAGTTACACTGGTAGATGAAGTATTCTTCATTTCAATGAACAGAAATCAGGTTAAAAATTCATTTAGAAAGTTGGATTCACTCCATCACTATGGAAATAAATTCAAGGTAAGGTATGGAACTGTAACAAAAGTTAGTGTCTCTCTGTTTAATAGTAAGACCAGTTGTTCTCTGAGTGGCCAGACTCCTGAGCTGGAACACAGGGACAGGGAGCAGAATGAAGCTCATTCCAAGATGAAATAATCAGTGCCCTACTAGTCCAACACCCCTGCCAGAGCAGGATCACCTAGACTAATCTCCTTCTATGACAAGGTGACCTGCTTAGTGGGTGAAGGAAAGTCTGTGAATCTTGTCTACCTAGATGTTAGTAGAACTTTTGTTTCCCACAGTGTTTTCCTGGAGAAATTGGATCTTTATGGCTTGCATGGTTCTACGCTTCAATGGACAAAAATTTGTCTGGATGGCTGGTCCCAGAGAGTGATGGTGAATGGAGCTAAACATAGTTAAAAGCTGGTCACAAGTGGTGTTCCTCAGGGCTCATTATGGGGGTTTGTTCTCTTTAATATCTTTATCAATTACCTGGATGAGGGCATCAAGGGCACCCTTAGTTAATCTGCAGATGACACCAAGTTGTGTGAGTGTGTCAGCTTGAAGGTAGGGAGGCTCCACAGAAGGATCTGGACAGGCTGGATTGATGGGCCAAACAAATGAAATTTAACAAGGACAAGTGCCAGGTCCTGCACCTGAGTCACAACAACCCCCTGCAATGCTACAGGCTTGGGGAAAAGTGGTTGGAAAGCTGCCCAGTGGAAAAGGACCTGGGGGTGTTGGTCGGCAGCTGGCTGAATATGAGCCAGCAGTGTGCCCAGGTGGCCAAGAAGGCCAACAGCATCATGGATTGCATCAGAAACAGCATTGCCAGCAGGACTAGGGAAGTTATTGTCCCCATGTACTTGGCACTGGTGAGACTGCACATCAAATCCTGTGTTCAGTTTTCAGCCTCGTGCTACAAGAAGGACACTGAGGTGCTGGACCGTGTCCGAGGAAGGGCAATGAAGCTGGTGAAGGGTCTGAAGAACAAGTCTTATGAAGAGCAGCTGAGGGAAATGGGGTTGTTTAGACCATCTCACTCTCTACAACTACCTGGAAGGAGGTTGTAGTGAGAAGGATGTCAGTCTCTTCTCCCAAGTTACAACTGGTAAGACAGGAGGTAATGCCCTCAAGTTGCACCAGGGCAAGTTTAGGTTGGGTATTAGGATGAGTTTTTTCAGCCAAGCATTGGAACAGGCTGCCAAGGTGACTGGTGGATTCACCATCCCTGGAGGTATTTAAAAGATATATAGGCACATCCCAGTGAATTGGGGTACACAGCCAGACTCAGGAATTTTGAAGTTTTCCCAGATTCACACACCAGGAAACACAGAGAGACAAAAGACTTGCTCCAGATTTGCATGGTACTGGGAGACCACTCTATGCACAGTGGTGGCAGCATGTGGATTTCATAAAGGAGGCTATCACCAGGGCTGGTGCCTGAGTGACAAAAGGCCATTACTCATTATTTGCTAACTCAATGTCAACCTGTACCTGCTGTCACAACAGCGTGTGCTTTAATCATATTAGAAAAATTGCACTTCTGCTTCCAAAATCAATTTCATGTAGATGTTGCCTCCATAATATACCAGGCCAGTTCCTCAATAAGGCAATCAGCAGAGTTTGGTTGACTTCTGAGAAGATGTAATGATTCCTGTCTGCTGGGGAACTGATCCTCTGTCCCAGCCTGTGGAGATAAGGAAAAATGTTGAGCTGTGATGACTGAGCAGTATCTTGAGAATGATTAACAGGCTTCCTTTCCAGAGGGATGGGTGAAATATGGCCAATGCACAGAAAAGCAGCACCTGTCATAGACAGTAATTAAATCCCATGTGATCTTTATTTTGAAGGTTTAAGTGGAATAAAAAAGTTGCATAGGAGTTAATTTTGTGAGTAGGCTCAGAATACAGTGGACTTAAATCAGAAATCTGAGGACACTAAATAAAAATGCAACACCTAATAGCAAAGTAAAATGTCAATGTGTTTCATGAAGGGACACTTTTTGTGCTTTACAAAGCAGAAGGAAAAAAAAAAGTTCATAATTACCTTTTTTTTCCAGAAGTAAATAGCCACATTTTACTGTAGGACATGTCAGGAGCAGGAAGCTTGAGCCAAGGTTGATAAAAATTTTCTTTGGGGTGTGTCTGTAGGCATATGAGGGGGGGATTAGCTGCCACCCCTCCAGTTGCCACCCCAGCTGGAATACCACACCTCGGTGGTAGTCCTCTGGGGACAGCAGCAAGCCAGCATGTGCAGCAACTGTTTGAAGGGGGGATTAAACTGTTTTTCTCAGACATCCGTAGGTTATGAATCACAGAATCACAGAATGTTAGGGATTGGAAGGGATCTAAAAGATCATCTAGTCCAACCCCAGTGCCAGAGCAGGATCATCTGGACTAAGTCACCCAGGAACAGATCCAGGAGGGTCTTGAATGTCTCCAGAGAAGGAGACTCCACAACCCCCCTGGGCAGCCCCTTCCAGAGCTCTGGCACCCTCACTGTGGTTTTTCCTTGTGTTGACCCTAAACCTCTTGTGCTCCAGCTCTTGTCCTGTCATTGGATGACATTGAGAAGAGTCTGGCTCCATCCTCCCTACACTCACCTTTAACATATTGATAGACATTGATGAGGTCCCCCCTCAGTCTCCTCTTCTCCAGGCTGAAGAGCCCCAGCTCTCTCAGCCTCTCCTCAGCAGGGAGATCTCCACTCCCCTAATCATCTTGGTGCCCTGCGCTGGACTCTCTCCAGTAAATCTCTGTCTTTCTTGAACTGGGATGCCCAAAACTGGACACAGTATTCCAGGTGGGGCCTCACCAGTGCAGAGTAGAGGGGGAGGAAAACCTCCCTTGACCTGCTGGCCACACTTCTCCTAATGCATCCCAGGATCCATTGGCCTTCTTGGCTGCAAGGGTGCATTGTTGGCTCATGGTCACCCCCTGTCCACCAGGACCCCCAGGTCTCTTTCTCCAGAGCTGCTCTCCAATAGATCAGCCCCCAGCCTGTACTGATCCATGGGGTTGTTCTTCCTCAGATGAAGGACTCTACACTTGCTCTTGTTAAATCTCATTAAATTACTCCCTGCTCATCTCTCGAGCCTAAAATGGCTGAGTACTAAAAACCTCTCCAGCCACAACAGAACGCAGTCATTTGAGGTTTTTCAAGATATTAAATATTTTTCAGATCAATATTTATAAGAATTTATATTAGTTTGTCCTGGATTTATTTTTTTTTTAAATCTTTCCTGAGAACTCAGTTCACTAAAAATACTAACCAGCAGTCTCTTTGTGAAGCAAAATCAGGTTGGTGAAAACTGGCTTTGTGCATGCAGCATGATAAAAGGTGCATTCAGAAATATATCCGACAAGTGAGCTCTCTGCAGGATATAAGTCTTCTGAAAAGGAAAGCTGAATCCTGCAAGCTCTTCCATTGCATCAGTGCTGCTATTGAGGACAACCAAGAATAAGGTTTTGCAGGATCAGGCCCCAGAGTTCAGCAAAATTTACTTCCTGGCTGCTCTCCACGGCATTTAACAGCTGAAATAAAAGAAGGAATTAATTTCTGGTTTAAATCCTTGGCAAGCAACTTCATCTCGTTGCTTATCTTTTCAGGGGAATCAAAGGATCCTGCCTTGTTGCAGCTACTCATGGAGTAGGGGCTCGAGGGAGAGCTTTCTCAGATGAAAATCAGGTTCTGACCGATGATATTTTCAATAATCTTTAACAAAGGTGCATTACGAAAGAAGAGGCAATATAGTTGCTTCTCCATTTTTTCATTCTTTCCCTAAGTATGGTCAGTTTTTCAGTCAAAGAGTTAACTATTTTGTGTAGCACTCACCCAGCACCCTGCTCTTCCTGGTGGCTTCGATCAAATTCCATTTTATTGTGAAGCATTGCATTTTTGGAAAATGTAGTCCACCAATTTGGTGGTAAACCAGCCTTGGCTTTAAGACAAAGCTTGTTTTAATCTCCATGATCAGGCTACAGATCTGACCATGTTTTTTAACAAACCTCTTATGAAGAAATCCTATTCATGATTATTATCTATATGAGAATAAAAATGTCTAATTACCTTATATTAAATCTGTATTTATCAACTGTGGCTTTCTCTGGGAAATTGTAATTTGCAGAAATGCTCCACATTCCAGGCTGTAACAGTTGGAGGTGGATGTCCTTAAGGATGGGGAAAAAAGTTCTTTTTTAAATGGCACATTTACTAATTATAAAACGCTCTTATCTCTCTGCAGCCAAAGCCAAAATGAACATGTGCCTTGCACTAAGAAATCCCAGGATTGTCACAACTTGTGCCAGCTGTTGAGGTTATGACACCTGTGCCAGCATCGCCAGCTCTGCCCACTGTCATCTGTTCCAACTGTTCCATCTGCACTGTTTGTACCAATTCTCCCATTTCTGCATCTGTACCTTCTGCAGAAACGGGTCCAACAATGCCAGCTGTGTCATCGGTGCCAAATATGCCAGATGTTCTATTTGTCCACCCTGGGCCAAATCAATGTAGTTTTGTGCTCATTAGTTTTAGCTGGTAGATTCTATTTCACAAATTTTTGAGATGCACTTAGATCGAATCAATTCTAAATCACCACTACAACTGCTTTACATCTATCTCACCATAAACAGAACTTTGTTTGTCATCCCTTGTTCGGTCAAAATTGTTTTGATCTTATTAAATCACACATGATGGTACAGGCTCTGTCTTAATGACAAGATTTTTATTTTTTTTTTTCATGTAGAGGATGTAGCTGCAGAGAAATGAACAGAAAAAGATAAGTCATGGTATCCAGGCTGTAAATAAACCCCATGGTTACAGTAAAAATTGATATACTGACTGAGAAAACCCTGGTCCCAATCCCTTATTCCACTGCAGAACAGGAGAAGCCTACCCAATGTCAGCTTAGTTGCACCTAGCACATTAAGCTGCAAGGGACAGAGGAAAGCAAAGCTCTGGATGTGTACTGATCATGGGTGTGTTTACCAGGGCTGTGCTAAAGGTCTGTTCTCCATGTGACCGTTCTGCTCAGGAAAGAGGGAGCTGTGTTGTTGACACTGGCCCTCCACAACCACCCAGTGGCTGCACCCAGTCTTGATAGCTTTTCTATTGGCAAGCTGAACCTGTATTGATTTGGATGACGTGGTTTGCCTTTTCTGTGCTTCAGTAATGACATAATATTGGGAAGCCAAATCCGTGAGTCATTATTTATTTGGATTCATCGCTTACTCAAAGGACTGTCCCAGTTTGTGTCCTTGGCCATATCCCAACAGATCACACTATGTTCGCTGAAAGTGATGGGACTTCTAAGTGTGTCATGTCCTCTGGGATTTGGCACTCTGGGTCAGTAAGGAAAGTCAAAATTTGCCACTGTCAGGTATCTCATACATCTCAAAATCACAGAAAAGGTGTTGGAAGGGACCTCTGGAGATTATTTTGTCCAACCCATCCTGCTAAAGCAGGTTCACCTAAAGCAGGTTGAACGGGAACACACCCAGGCATGTTTTTAAAGTCTGCAGAGAAGGAGACTCCACAAGTTGTCTGGGCAGCCTGTTCCAGGGCCATGTTACCCTCCCAGTAAATAAGTTTTTCCTTATGTTTAGGTGGAACTTCCTGCGTTACAGTTTGTGTTTGTTGCTGCTTGTACTATCACTGGGCACCACTGAAAAGAAAAAAATATATTTCATGACAAAACCTAAGCAGACCTGAAGAAGACCATGACTGCATGGGCACTAACTTCACACAAGTGGCTTATCAGTTCCAACATGAGCTCTTGGCACCACGGTTCAACCTGTGAGTTGCTGTGTGTGAGGAACTGGTTTCTATCAGCACCTACGTCCCTGTGCAGTCATGAGTGTGTTCAATAGCTTGGGAGCTAAATGAGGCATCCTGGCACCCTAGACCTGCAGTGCTGGAAGTGTTGCCTGTGGCATCCATACCCCACCCCACCATGGCAGAGTTACTCATCCCCACTGCAAGACAGCAGCATTGCATTGGAGAGACACAGCTCTTCCACGTGGGGAGCTGGCTTTCCATAACGTCAGTCTGCCACTCTGAGCTATTGAAAGGATGAAAACTCCTTGCCAAACAGAGGCACAGACTGAAAAACTGAGTCAGTTAATTCAGGAAAGGGGACTGAGTTAGGGGGAAGAGGGGCATTTAATGGAGAGGAAGGCAGTAGGTGTGGAAGGAGGCTGGAAGTCCATCAGCACCTTGGAGATGTGCATGTCAGTGACCTCTGCCACATGCAGACCACTTCAGTCCTCTCATGCAGATGTCACCAAAAAATTTCATCTTAAAATCTCCTTGACCTCAAGGAGGTTACTGTGCACAAGAGCTTCCAAGTAAAGTCCTACCTGACCTGTGTGATCCCTTCTTCCATGGGATTAAGACTAGGGAGAAAACAGAGAGACAGAATAAGAAAGAAATGTTTTCTATGTCTGGTTTGGGTAACTGAATTGGCAGCCAATGAGAGGGACAGATTTCTAATTAAGAAATAGCTCCTGCAGCTTCTCAGGCAAAACTCCAGCTCCAATCTGTGATTCATTACTTTAGAAATTCCTTGGATTTCCAAATTGTGCAACTGAAGGACATCCTGTCCCCCAGTCTGTGAGCTCTGCCACTGTGGTCAGCAGCCACCTGCCAGGCTTTGTCTTTACTCAAACAGCAAATGCCTTGAGATGGGAACCTTTTATTTCTCTGATGCTGACAACTGTGGTCCCTGGTCTTCACCCTGACTGCTGCAAAACACCATCTGATAGTATTAATCAAATAATCCTTCCTCTGCTCCACAGTCACCAGCACAGGCTATCACTGCAATGATGTGAAGTGATGCATGAGCTTCAGCTCACCCCTGCCTCCTTAGCAGGGTGTATGGAGGACTCCCTGGAAAGGCTGTTCTTCCTCAACAGCAGATTTTGTCCAGGGCATAAAAAAGAAATATTTTTTTTTCTCTGAGTCAGGTTGGCTAGGTCCTTTGAGGTATTTTTCTGAAGTAATTTGGAAGATTTGCTTGTAGCCCAGAAGGTGGAACAGCTTCTTCTCTCTTTCTCCATTTGTTTTCTTCTGGTTTTTCAGTGTTTACTGCAGATCCTGGCTTTGCTACAGGGCATTAATGCTTCTTACTATTGGCCTCAGCAGCACAGGTAGACCCTGCCAGCAACACCATCCCACTAGGTGTCTCAGACAACTTCACTGGGAAAGAGCAAGGAAGGACTTCTCACCCCCATCACTTCATGCTGCCCTTGGCAATGGGTCACACATGGGATTCTTTCCATATTTCACTTCAAAAAATGAGAAGTTTTGGAGGCCAGGGAGGTGGAGATATTACCAGATTTCAGTTGTGTCCTGAAGATATTTATTCCTTTTTTCCTTAAAGGCCATTACTCCATCACCATTTCATTTTTCTTGAATTCCATGAATCTCCCTTTCCTTTTTCCAAGCAACACAGCTGATCCTTTAATTGCTCTGTTTGCTACTTACCTAGAAAATGTAGGTCACTTTTATTTGTTAAAAATAAAATAAAATACAAGACTGGGAATACAGAGAAGCTCCCAGTTTCACTTGAGTTTAGCTTGCACACTTAAAAAGGAAAGAGAATGTGGCTGAGAGGTCTTTGTGTGTTCAAACTTGGCAATGTGGACCCCTATTAAAAAATACTCACTTTGCTCCTTGCTGCTGCTACTAGTAACACTAACACAAATGTGCACACACACCCCCAGATCATTGTCTCTTTACTACCATGTACAGCTCTTGAGTTCACTGGGTATAAATAACATTCAGGAATTTATTTATATATAGCTTTTTAAATAGCGTTTTATAATTCAACAAAATAATTAGCAGCATGAAGAATTAAAAATATTTTATTTTCCATTCTTTCAACAGAGGCACTGTTAAGGTTGATTTAGAGGGAGGGTTTGCATGCTGGGCCAAAGCCATGTACTCTATCCCAATTAGCTTGTCTGGCTGGCCTGATCCTTGATCTTGCAACCAGCCAAAGGTCAAAAATGGTCCTCATCCCACATCCACCCTTGGCAGCTCTCTCTATGGACAGGAATGCTTCATAAAGAGACTCTCCCACTCTGGCAGCCCCCAGAGGGGAAATTCTTAGCAGAAATCAACAGAGCAATGGAAAAGGGACGTGAACAGAACTGAGACTGTGTTGAAGATTTTTATAGGTGATTTTATAGATTTTTCTCACCTTTTTTGTACCTTTCTGGTTTCATCTGGGAAATGATATCAAAGACAGAAGCATTCTATTTAAAATCCTCCAGAAGAATTCCTCGAAAAAAGGGATTTCCACAGCAAACTCTGCATATCAACAGCCCAATGGGTGTGACTGGAAAGGGGTTTTTTTTCTTGCAGCAGTGAACACCCAGGCTTTCAAAAAGAATGAATCCACTTCAGTATTTTTAGTTTTTATTGCATTCATTTAACAAACGTCATTACTTGTAGCTTAAAAAATGACAGTGAGTTTGTGTGAGCTCTCCTGACACTTTTTTCATTATCCTGGTGGGCAGCAGAAATAGGCAGGGGAGAGAGGAGGAAAGTGGTTGAAGGGTGCCAAAAACCAGCAAATATCTATGCAGACAAAAAAAAAAAAAGTTTAGGTGGCACTGAAAAATTTGCAGCATTGAGCAGTGGTATTGGCTTGCCTGTAGAAACTTTTTTAAAAATATGAAAATAGCTCATTTGTTGGGTTTTCAAAAAATATCAGTTTTCACACTGGGCTGCTACGAGGGGTGGAAATTTTCTTGAAAAATTGTCATTTTATACAACTCTAATTAGCAAACTGTTCATATAAACCCACAAGCTGTGCAGCAGATTTCACTTCCAACATCTCTACAGACAAGATAGAATTTCACCTACTTATTTACTGATCATGTCACAGCATTCTTTCCTACTTGCTGATGACTGTTCAGTGGCTTATGTAAAATGTGCTGGTGATTTCACAGCATTTCCATTGGACAAGTGTCCACGTGCTGAAGCAAATCACCATCACTGGCATGCTCCTGTTGGCAGACTCGTTAGGCAGAAACCAAGGAGGAAAAGATTGAATTATCTGTTCAACCTGAGAGGTGGTACAACAAAAAGCCAGCAAAAAAATGTAGATGGAGCTGTTTGGGGTCTCATGCATTACTCTTTCCCTCTTTTCCCTCTACTCTTTCAGCAGTATGAATATTTACGACTGTACTTTGTCCTGTTACAGACAAACTAAGCCCAAGGGGATTCAGTCAATGCACATAAAAGCAATGTTTGCAAGCATGAGTAAATCTCAGTCATGGTACTTGGCATTTTATGTCAAATGCAGCTAAAGTGCAAAATTGCAAGAGATAGAAGTGATTTCAGGACAGAACAGTTGTTGGAAGGTCACTGGAAAGAAGTGGAGCCTTGAGCGATGAGTCCTCCTTTCAGGCCATGGGTCAGGCAGGGTTGTCTGTGTTTCATATGTAGCTACTTGGGATGATTAAAACTAAATTAATCTCCTGTTTCTTTGAGGTGGTAAACTCACAAATAGTGGTTGGATCTCTCATTCTTCTCTACAGCCAATTTGTAGCTTCTGCTAATTTCTTATATATTTCAAAATGCACATTTATTCCTGAAAAGTTTTTCACATTATCTTTAAAAATTACACTTGTGGGACACCTTGGAAGAGGTTGATGAGGAAAGATGACACCTGACTAAAAACAGGCAAATTTATTTCATTCTTACTGTATTGGTAGCCCATAAAAAGACAGTTCAAGAAGACATACTCTGCAAGCATCTGCTCAGCATTTCTCATGAGAAGTTTGTCTTCTTCCTCTAATTGTCTTCTGTGATGTCATGGGGAACAGAAAACTCCCACTAAAATTTAATTCCACCACTTTTGCCATATTTAGAGGTACTGTTGTTGCATTAATATTACTTGAACTGAATGCATTTTATTAAAATTATTATTGATAATATTTATTTTGTCATTCTTTTGTATGTCAATAAAATGAAATTTTGCCATTCCTCAATATGTCAATAAAATGAAATATCCCCTAGTAGAAACAAGTCAAGTGAAAGTCTCCCTGTGCTCTTCACATATCTCTGTAAATTTAAAACATTCTCAGATATGGTGTCTTAGCTTTCAAGAACTAGAAAGTATATTGCAATATGAGTTCTTGTTCATTTTGCCTACAGTCATTGTGACTTTCAATTTAAACACCACAGAACAATAAAATTAAACTTCTGTGTATTTTATTTAGTATATTTCATGTTTTATTTATCTGTGCCTTATTTGTTCATGTATATATATTTACATAGACAGTGAACACCTGTATGCTATTCTCTGATTTTAGATTTTGTAAACACTGTTTGTCTTAGAAACATAGAACTCAGAAAAATGTGCTTTTGTTTATCTTTCTCAGTGCACAATAAATACTAATCCAATAGCTCATTGTGTTTAAAATATACTTATAGGGCTTGAATTTTCTAAGCTATGCAAGATATAGTCCTTCCCAAGACCCACCTATTCCCTTTGGACATACAATTTATTTTAAATCACCTTCTTTTAAATACCAACGTTACTCAATTTATGGGCATGAAATGTCTGTTTAAATCATACTCATTTATGCTTTTTTTTTTCTGTACCTTTCAGTTCCTGAAGCTGCTGTTAACTGAAATGAAGAAACAATAAGTAAGTGTAAAACAACGGGTCTCATTGAAATGCAATAACCCCAGGTTTTTATTATTTAGAGCTCCATGGAGCATGATCACAAGTGTATTAAACTCACAGTTGGGTATTTTCTGCCATGGCTTTTGGTCTGTGCATTTATAAATTGGTAAGAAATCTTTTACTGCCTTTGCCAGATTATTAATCTGCCTTGCCTAATTATTCCTCTTCCTTGCAAAGCACTATAACTGTTTTGTGTGTAAATAAGGACTCCCATCCTCACTGGTTGTCCTTCTGTTTGACTAAGTAACTATGTTGGCAGTGTAGGGTTAATGGCTGGACTTGATGATCTTGAAGGTCTCTTCCAGCCAAATCATTCTATGATTCTATGTTTGGAAACCAGGTTGTGTCACCTGGATTTTACAAATAGGAGTTTCCTTGAAATGTTGTTTGACATACATTGTGTTGCTGTCTACAAAATGGCAATGTCATTACCAATAAACACGTTCAAGAGTTTATTGTTCAGATAAAGTTTAAGTTTAAGTTCAGAGATGCATCTCCTATCCCTTCCTCAAGAAAAAAATGTGAATGTTTACCACTTCGGCCTGAGTGCTACAGGCAGAAAAATCACAAGAGTAGAGCCCTCAGCACATCAGTATGCTGAAGACACAGCCTCAAGTGACAGAATGGTCTTAAAGGGCTAAAATGAAGAGAGATTTGGTGAACTTCCAGAAGATGGTTGAGCCAGGAGAGGGATTGTCTGAGCCTTTGCTTGTAAGGGCCACTCCACGCTGCTGTTCAGCAAGAGGCTTAGCAGGCAGCAGGTGTGGGATGCCTGTGGCTGCTGTAGTCGATGTTGCTTGGCAGGGGTTGTGATGGTGCACGATCATATTTTGAGCTTCTTCAAAGGAATGAAAGGAATGAACAGAGGTTACTGTAGTGCACTATCAACAGAATAACCCCCATTCCCCACTTAAAGTAATAATCCTCTCTTTGTGAGCAGCAATAACCTGCAGCCAGCATGCACAAAGTAATTTGTAATTTTCTTTCGCTTCTGCACGACCTGCAACAGAAAAACACAGACAATACCCAAAATAACTTGGCAAGCCATTTGCTTATGTGTATAACAAGCAGAAACGAGTAGGATTGCACTAAAAAGAACATTGTAAACCCTGAACTTCGCTCGGTGAGCTCATGGCACTGCATAAGTTTCCACTTGTTAACAGATCCTTCATTTTTTTTCTTCCTAAAGCTTCATTTTAGCAGATTAAAATGGTTTCCATGAGAAGAAAGATCAAAAGTCAGAGTAAGTACGTTGCTTTTTCTTGGGCTAAATGTAAACTATTACACTTAGCTGAGCCCCTCTTATTGATGCTGAATTACAGATTGAACAGAGTGAGGTTTATTGTCTCAAACTACTTGTGCAGAAGTGTTTTTGGAGCTTGTCAAAACTGCAAACAATTATGCACAAATTTTAAAGGTTGTGCCACAGTTTAAAGGAGTAGTCATTTCTTTTGTCTTTTGATGAAGAGATGGAAATAAAAAACAATGGGTTTATATTTTACAGATAACCTGGAATAACGAAGAAAATTATTATTTCTAAAACCTTGAGAAAATAATGAGAAAAAAAATTTAAAACTCCCTAGTCTCATCAGAATTATTTCAGAGGTATCATATTTTCTTGAAAAGAAGGTATTCTTGATTTTTCATCATAATAAAATCTGATAACTGGAAGTGCATTCTTTGTTTCTTTCACATGATAAATCAAGAACATTTACAATTATGCTTTGTATTATACCTTGTATTCCTAAGTTCAGTATATTATCATAAATTGTTGGGTATAAAAATGCAGGAGGAACACGGTTGATACCTGAAGTTAGAACTACTCCAAACATACTACCATTAACAGCTGAATACCACAAGTATTAGCCTTCTTACTAACATGATGAGCAATGGCCATCTGTCTTCACAAAGGATTCCTGGCCAAAAGTGATTACCTCAGTCCCAGTAAACTCTTGAACTTTTCCACATAGCAATAAGGAGTTTAAGGAAGGAGATACAGAGAGATGGCCTAAACACTCAAAGGTCTATTTAGGTGTTTAACTCTTGTAGAATCTCTCTCTTCCACCTGTACTGCAAACTCTTCCAACAGTACGAATCTTCTGTTAGGAAGACATAGATTTAAAAAAAAAAATAAAAATCAGTGGAACACTTTCCTGTAAATACCTCAGAAGATCTGGTTCAACTTCTCTCACCTCAACTTGCTGAAATCTGAATTAGTCTATTAGCATTTAGTTGGATTAGGTTTACTCCAACTTAATAGAAAAAGGAAAATAAACAAACCCACCGGAACAAATTGACTTTCTGAATTTTAAATTGATAACGTATATTGTATCAGAGCTAATATATTACTTGAATGTCTGCTCACAATGCTATGTCAATGCCTCGTGTCAAGCATCTCTTGATAGATATAACAGAAAAGAAACCCACAACCCCAGGACTAAAAATGTATCTGTCAGCGTGAGATAGAAAATTAGTTTTTTATTGTAGTGGCATGCAAAACCCTATTTCCTCAGTGTACCAATACAGAATGAAATGTGTATCTAGTTTATGTAGAATTACAGAGCTTGACCATAAAATCAGAATATAAGTGTTTAGCAAGATCAGTATCAGCAAATAATTGCAGACAGGTTAAGGCAAACATCTGCAGATGGAAATCCGTGTGGATATTTGCATCCACATGATCCAAAAGGAATAAAAAAGCACCAGCCAGGAAAATGGATCTTTCCATGTGAATCCATTTCCTTGAGAAAAGCCATAAGTTGTTAGAATGAGGTGTTATATATAATATATAATCCAGGCCAAAAGAGTAATTGCATTTTCAAAGGTAAGAAGACAGACACCACTATCATTGAGAGAAAAAATAACACAAATTGCCATGAATTGTGAATCAGTAATGACAGGGACAGAATGAAGGCTTACTTCAAATATTAAAGAGGTGAAAAAAAAAAAAAAGCAAGATAATACTATTTGGGACAAATGGAACACTTTTTCATTCATAGACTCCAAAGCATTTCATAAGAATGAATAAATTCCTTCCTCCTGAGTTTGTAGCTCGAGTAAGTAGGGCATAGATGAGCTGCAGTGACCTTGCTAACATTTGTCTTGCAGTGCTTTCATAACTGCTAGCATGGAAAAAAAAAAGATCCCATATTTTATAATGGTTGTAGGTACCAAACTTGTAAAGAAAAAAAAAATCTCAGGAGAAGGAAAGGAAGAAGATAAGAATATGAATGGGAAGTAAATAGGAGCAAGGAGTGTATGGAACAGAAAAGGAAAATTTACAAGAGAATAAAAAGAGAGGGTTTGTACAAGTGTGTAAATACACACACACTCCCTGCAGATGCACACGTACAGATTTACATAGTGAATTTTACTTGTGAATTTTTGATAGGGAACCTTGAGGTGAGGCTCCTGCCACATTCAGATTATGAATGCACCTGAGCTCTGCAGCAGGGTGGTGGCAGGGGACCCCTCTGAGTCTGGGCTGCAAGTCACTCCCATTAGCATCACCTTGAAAAGTGTCATCAGGAGTGGTGAGATGGGCATTTCTGATGACAAGAATGCAATCAGCTGAATGACTAAATAGTTAGGCTTCCTGCTGGAAAGTATGTTAGTCCAATATTAAAGCAGTTTTCTGCCTCCCTTTTTTATACAAAACTATGAAGTCAGAAGTTTCTTACAAAAAAAAACCCTGTATGTTTTAAAGTCAGTCAAAATAAAAACAAAACAACAACCCCAAAACAAACAAACCAACACCCCCCCCCCCCCCCCCCCAAAAAAAAAACACAACAAAAAAAGTAATCCTCAAGAGATTTGAAGTCAATGCAGACAGTTTGGGAAAAATTTGTTTCCAAGTATGACACTAGAGTGAAAATCGATGGGAAATGGTAGCTTTTTGTGCAGGAATTCTTAGCCACATCTGTTTGCTTTAAAGACATCCATTTGAATGTGTTTGCTTGTGTTCAGACTGCAGTAATGCAGTGTCTCAACAATAAATCAGTTTCCTTTGTTTTGACTGATGATACTTGTGCCAAATTTTCAGATCTCTTCCTTTTGTACTAAATAATTATTATAAAATCAATCTTTGGATATTTGTACTTGATTTCCCATAGCAAGCTTTATTTTATTACTTTTATTTTTTCATTGCTGCTTTTCCATCTAACTAATATTTCTTTAATGATTTTCTCTTTATAATTATCTGTAGTGGAAAGTAACAGTAGAAGAGCATTAAATAGTTAAATAGTGAGAAACGTGGAAATAGTCAAATTGCCATTCAGATTAAAAGTCAATGAAGCACCCAAAAAAAACCCAACCCCAAAACAGTATTTACAATATGCATCATCAAAATGTAACAAAAACCTTTCTCATTTAAATATTTAAGGTGTGCAATTATTATGTTTGCAAGTGGGACTATTTATGCAAGAGATGGGATACTGAGGACCTATTTGCTAAAAATATTTAGGTCTGTATATGAGCATCTCTGCATTTTCCACCACTGCAAGCCATTGGTTCAGGTTCTTTTGGACCAGGTTCAGTCCAAAAGAGCACTCTTCATTTCCAAAAATCGTGATTTCCTGACAGCCATGAGCATTTACTCTTATGGCTCAGGCTGCACAGCACGTGCATTTGTAGTGTAAACATGAAGGATGACAATGGCTGTGGGTCTCAAAGGACAGGAACAGTCTCAGAATAGAATCTGGGTAATGTATCTTGAGCAGACTTTCTCCTAGATGACAAACATTTGAGATGTAAAGATTTCTTTTTTAGCTCATGGGAAAGCAAAGCTGATCTGAAAGAGAGAGTCTAAGTACCAACTCTGCTCACAGTGTGTAGGCTGCGACTAGCATCTCAATTTTTACCAACAGGAAGGCATTTTTGTTGTCATTGCATGACTTTTACAATATTTGATATGATTTCTCAAGACTTTTTGTTTGAGGGAGGGTTAATATCACAATGAACAAATAACAGATTACGAGCAATTCAGCACACCAATATTTGCATGCTTTGTTACTCCAAGGACAGCACTCTTTTTACTTCTTACCTTTTATGACAGCTGTTTACAACTTGGCATTGTTATTTTGAAGGAATATTTCAGGTGTGTTTCTCATACCAGCAAGGATGGTGTCAAAGTTCCTACTTTGCCCAAGGACAGAACTGCTATAGGTAACAGAGGAACTGCTAAGCAATATAAAGTATTTATGGCTAGGTGGGCTGCCTCGAAATGTGGAGTGAAAATTCTGTGAGTACCTCACAGAAATATGCCCTGAAGGTTAAGGATTCAAATGGAGCCTAAATAGAAGAAGGGGAAGTCCTCTAAATAAAAAACATTCTGAAATACACTTTAACAATAGTTTGAATTTCAGGCCTGTTCATACACCCACTGATCCTGGCTCAAGAGTCTCATTGGAAACACAACATTAAGTAAGCCATTATAGTGGGGAAAAAGAAGCCAAGCTCTTTGACCTGATCAACTCTGCAAGGAAAAAAAAAAAAAAGCAGAAAAAATAGTCTGTGGGCTTTTTAGGTCATATGGCAACTACCATATAACATGAGTAACTCAGAAAGATATACCAAGATCACTGAGTAAACCAAGCACATCCCTCTCTGGAGAAAGCCCTGGAGATGTGTTATTGTTATTGCTTCAACCCAGTAGATTCAAAAGGAAAGTCATCTGGATATATTAGATAAAACAGAAGCATTCAAATTATTTTCTTGAAGATAATGATTTACACGTGTCTAGATAAGAAAGGGCTGATATGATTCAGAGGGTGGGGAATAATAGCAGGAGGGTCATTTAGGGCAAAGGGAGGAGGAGGAGAATACTGAGTGGCTGAGGCATGGGCTGGGCAGGAGGGGAGTGCTCAGGAGTGGTCATCCAGGGAGACTCTGCAACCTGGACCAACCTGCTTTTGCCATTCAGGGAGGCCATGTCAAGTCTGAAGACAACAACCAAAATCAACCAATGCCCAGCAAACATCTGGAAAACCCCAGTGGTAGGGTAAAGCTGGAGGAGCATCAGCCTGGGGCTCTGGGTCATTCTGGATCAGGGGAGTGGGTAGCCAAGGGGACTGCCTCCACCTCAGGGGTGAAATCAACACCAGCAGTAATTCTTGCAGTGTTGTGTCTTTGTCTCTACCAACAGATAAATATTTTACATATATTTTCATGAATGAGAGTATTCTTAATACCAACACTTCTATTAGCAGGTAATTTGGAAAGGTGAAGTTTTATTTGAATAATATTAATAATTATGAGTCTGGTTCTTTTTTTCTGACATACTAAAAGCAGTGAAAATGAGTGTTTTTCACCAACATATATTTAAGCATGTAAATTTAAAGAAATTTTAAAGATCCATAAGAGTTATGAGGTTCATCTGAAATTTGCAATTGTTCACAGAGGAATTTATACTGAAATACATAAAGGATATCAGCCAAAAGACAAGGTGTACTTAATGAATTAAAGATTTTATTTTTCATTTTAACTATAAAGGAGTGCTGAGTTTCTCACTTAACCCAATTTCATATTAGCTGAGTCTGAATGTCTCAGTTCCTCCTCAAACTTTCTGCCATATCTCCATGATAGGACTATCATAAAACATACCTTATTTTTTTGTCAACAGATGTAAGTGCTGGACTTCATGAAGATTTCAGCTGTTCTGTTCTATTCCCTTCTAACACAAATGTATCAAAATATACAATATATTGAGTATATATATATATATANTAGTAATCAAGAGATTTTACATTGCTTACAAATGAAAGACCAACATCTAAACACTATCAGAAACATGAAACAAAATTTGACTACTTACTTTTGGCTAAAGGGAATGGGAAGTGTGACACTGAAAATCAGTGGCTACTAAGAGACCCATCTCATTATTTTGGATTGCTAGATAATGAGGCTGAAGAACAATAATCACATATAGAAACAGCAGGTTCTTCAGCTATCTTTGCTTGTTATTTCCAGTATACCTTTACCTGACAAAACATCACATAAGAACAAACTCCAAGTGTAGCTTCAGAGAATCAAAAGTCCTTTAAGGCCTCTAGGTGTGATGAATTTTAGACTCCAACAAATATATTTTTATTTCTTTTTCATTGGATGCAACTGATGTGAGTTTTATAGTTCGTGAAGTGCTATCATACATACATTTATTTTTTTTTCATCAGCTTACCTTTCCAAGCTTATTTCTATGCAATTTTAATTTCAGGTGGAAATTAATGTGAAATCCCTTTAAATTTGGTTGGAAGCAAAAAGAAATTTCTTTATCCATTCCCCCCCCCCCCNTTAAAGATTTTATTTTTCATTTTAACTATAAAGGAGTGCTGAGTTTCTCACTTAACCCAATTTCATATTAGCTGAGTCTGAATGTCTCAGTTCCTCCTCAAACTTTCTGCCATATCTCCATGATAGGACTATCATAAAACATACCTTATTTTTTTGTCAACAGATGTAAGTGCTGGACTTCATGAAGATTTCAGCTGTTCTGTTCTATTCCCTTCTAACACAAATGTATCAAAATATACAATATATTGAGTATATATATATATATATAATTGCACATCACTTTACACACTGCTTTACAGATGGGTTCATTTTTCCATAAGATTTTAAAGGTATTTGTAAATATACAAATGCATAAATTATATACTAGTTGTGTAGCTGTTCATATTAATAAATGTTTTGCATGGTTCCAGAGATACACATGCAGTAAAAGAAAATGTGCAAAAATAGCTAACTAAAATAACAAAAATACTAACTAAATGAGAAAAAAAAAAAAAGTGAAGAAAGTAGTAATCAAGAGATTTTACATTGCTTACAAATGAAAGACCAACATCTAAACACTATCAGAAACATGAAACAAAATTTGACTACTTACTTTTGGCTAAAGGGAATGGGAAGTGTGACACTGAAAATCAGTGGCTACTAAGAGACCCATCTCATTATTTTGGATTGCTAGATAATGAGGCTGAAAAACAATAATCACATATAGAAACAGCAGGTTCTTCAGCTATCTTTGCTTGTTATTTCCAGTATACCTTTACCTGACAAAACATCACACAAGAACAAACTCCAAGTGTAGCTTCAGAGAATCAAAAGTCCTTTAAGGCCTCTAGGTGTGATGAATTTTAGACTCCAACAAATATATTTTTATTTCTTTTTCATTGGATGCAACTGATGTGAGTTTTATAGTTCGTGAAGTGCTATCATACATACATTTATTTTTTTTTCATCAGCTTACCTTTCCAAGCTTATTTCTATGCAATTTTAATTTCAGGTGGAAATTAATGTGAAATCCCTTTAAATTTGGTTGGAAGCAAAAAGAAATTTCTTTATCCATTCCCCCCCCCCCATCTGCAATTCTTTCACCACAGTTCCACTTCTGCATGTACACCCTTCTCTGAAATCATATTAAGGGGAATTGCCTGGGTTTTTTTTTACATTTGATACCCATTTATTACCTTTCAGAAAAATTTCTTACATGTAGTATCAACATGTGATGTCAAACATTTCATATACATGTTTAAGGGTTATCTTCAAACCAGTACAGAAAGTTGTAGTGAGTCACTGCCCAACTGAGGATGATTCATCCCCTCAGCACCTGGAACTGAATCATCCTTCATCAGGCAGCCACTGGCTGCTACCTTTACAGACACAAACACTGTCTCATAGATAGCAGTCATCTACATTAGGATTTTGCTTAACTTGTTATTGCAACCATTAATTGAACAGAAAAGAAATGGCTAAACAATGCCAGTTTTCAGTCTGAAAGTCTTCAGTCCATTTACTCCATCCTTTGGATGTTTTCTCATGTCCTTGGAGGATACTTTCCAAACACCCAAGAAAAATACCTGAAAATTTTGTCACTGTTGTAACAGAACACTGTTTGTAACAGAAATCAAGATTCATGTGCAGGGGGTCTCATCAGTTAAGGCAATATAGTTCTTACCTCAATACAGATTAAAAAAAAAAAAGAAAAATAGTGGTTTAGGATTAGTGTCTTCTAATGTAACAGAAAAGGGGGGGGGGGAAAACTGTTTATTCTAAGATACTGTTTAGGTAAGATAGATCTGCTATGTCTGCTATAGCTGTAATAATGTAAATAAACATTCTGGCTTATTACAATGTTTACAAGCACTAAATGAGTTGTAAATGGTACATCTTCAAAGTAACACAGCTTGTGCACAGATGCATTTTCCCCCTTTATTACTGAAAAAAAAAAAAGTAGGTATTTGCCATGAACCTTCAAGGCTAGTATTCAGATACCATAGGTATCTGTCATTCTAGAAAAGTAAAAGTCTTCTGCAGGTTTCACATCTACCTCAGAAATCTTTTGGATCTTAAATGGTGCTAGATACCTAGAGACTATAACCAGAATCATCCTTCACTTGAATTAGATAGTATCAAAACAAGCTGCTTTACCTCTCTGCTGCAGAATAAATGCTTCTGCTTTCCTGCTCTGCCAGCCTATTTTCAGTTTGTAACAAGATTTACAACAGTTGAAACAAACAGGAAAGTCTAGACTGCAGCTAATGTTTTCTGAAAATTCTCCTGTTGTTCATTTAGAAAAGTGGTTGTTGCATGAGAATGAAAAGACAGACTGCTATGGATGTAAAATAGTGTGCATATATAAATACAGATGTCTTCTTGGCCATTTCTGAAATGAAGGCCAAATTCTCCCAGATCTGCCTCAATAGGCAGAGCTATTGCTTCGTTTCTGATGAATCTATTTCCTTTATTCAAATAGAATCATCCTGTGAATTCTATGCTGTGATTGTTTGTCCCATTTTATTTTCATGATTGGACAATATGACAATATGTTTGGTTATCACACCAAACTGGGAAATATCAATAAATTCTTATTATCAGAAAATTATTCCAGACTTCTTTCAGCTGACCAAACAAAGCCAGCAGATTATCTACAACATGCAAAAAAATGTGGTTTCATATATGATATTCTCAAAGTAATGTAATAGTTTTTCTTTCAAGAGATAGATTTCAAAGTGTTTTGAGATTCCACCGATTATTAACAATCTCGTTTAAAAAAATAATAACTTTGTAAAGTCTTCTTGTCTTTTTAATTCTTTTCTTTGGGGTGCAGCACCCTCAGCGTGTGGGAGAACCATGGGTGCTCTCCAAGGTGCTGAAACATGGGACTGGACTTGGGAGAGTTGTTACTCAATAAAAGTATTAAGATTTAAAATTAGCATCTTCAGTTAAGTATGAATGAAAAAAAAAAAAGAAAAAAGAAAAAAAGAAAAAAAACAGAGAACAAGCCAATTTATTTGAAAGCTAAAGATTTAAACTCCAAATTAATAGGATCAATCTTGGAACAAGGAGCTTTGATTTAAATATATACATCTATTCAGATCACATTTGGATTCTACAGAGTACAAATGAGAAAGCAAGCCAATGAAGCTAAGTAACCTTCAGAAATGTAAAATAGCATCCTTTTAATTTAAAATATTTGGGAAGGATCTTTCATGGATGTTGAATTCCTGGAAAACAAAGTTGCTGAGATCTGCCAGACAAGCTGAATAATATAAAGTTCTTGTTGAGCCCTGAGCTATCTATGTTCATTATTAATAAACATTGCTATTCTTTCTTTGCATATGTCCCCCAACATTTTTTCACTTGGCAGTGGCTTTTGTACTTAAAAGAAATGTAAGAGACTATGTCATGAACATTTGTCCTGAGAATTGAGGCACTGCACTTACTATCCATTCCCCTTTAGTACTAACCTTTTATATGAGAGGATGATGTGGTAAGAATAAGAATAAGAATAAGAGTAAGAATAAGAAAGGCTTATTCTGTTGATGTCTTTTTCATGGGTAACTAAATGGTATTTTTTAAACCTACTTTTAATTTGATTTTTCGTGTCCACTAACCCAATTAAAATGAACAACTCAGTATAAATTAAACTTCTGCTAGTACACTACCTCAAATTTCAGGGAGAATTTATTAGTAAAGTCTCCCAACCGTAACCTCTGAGAGGTAATTTATTAAGAATGCCTTCTTCACTTCTTACTGTGTTTTCTAAATTATACTAAGATCACATATAAAAAGGCAAGGCATAGTTCCTTAACCATTGAAAATCAGGACTACTGAAGACAACACAGTATGTCAACATTAAGATGTCAGGAAATAGTTTAAATTACAAAGTAATGTAGAGATACTTTTACTAGAATTATCATTTAAGAAAAAACTTATCTACATTATAATAACAAATTAATGATAGGGTTGTCACTAAAAGGAATTATTTTACATAAGCTAAAAAAACCCACTAAAAATATTTCTTCGTAAGTTCTTCCTCATGTAATTAGTTTTGGACACCTGAATCAAGAGACTGTATAAAGGAAGAATTAATTTAATCAACAAGCAATTCTCTAGGTACTTCATCAAGAAGAGCAGTTAACAAAATAGAAAGACATTNTCATGAACATTTGTCCTGAGAATTGAGGCACTGCACTTACTATCCATTCCCCTTTAGTACTAACCTTTTATATGAGAGGATGATGTGGTAAGAATAAGAATAAGAATAAGAATAAGAGTAAGAATAAGAAAGGCTTATTCTGTTGATGTCTTTTTCATGGGTAACTAAATGGCATTTTTTAAACCTACTTTTAATTTGATTTTTCGTGTCCACTAACCCAATTAAAATGAACAACTCAGTATAAATTAAACTTCTGCTAGTACACTACCTCAAATTTCAGGGAGAATTTATTAGTAAAGTCTCCCAACCGTAACCTCTGAGAGGTAATTTATTAAGAATGCCTTCTTCACTTCTTACTGTGTTTTCTAAATTATACTAAGATCACATATAAAAAGGCAAGGCATAGTTCCTTAACCATTGAAAATCAGGACTACTGAAGACAACACAGTATGTCAACATTAAGATGTCAGGAAATAGTTTAAATTACAAAGTAATGTAGAGATACTTTTACTAGAATTATCATTTAAGAAAAAACTTATCTACATTATAATAACAAATTAATGATAGGGTTGTCACTAAAAGGAATTATTTTACATAAGCTAAAAAAACCCACTAAAAATATTTCTTCGTAAGTTCTTCCTCATGTAATTAGTTTTGGACACCTGAATCAAGAGACTGTATAAAGGAAGAATTAATTTAATCAACAAGCAATTCTCTAGGTACTTCATCAAGAAGAGCAGTTAACAAAATAGAAAGACATTTCTGGATTAGAAGACACAAGAGTTCATTATGAGAGTAAGCATAATCAGGCCAAAGTGTGATTAAAAGAACATTCATTATAATTGGAAACACAGAAACAGGTATTAGAAGATTTTCAGAAGACAATGAAAGAAACTTTTATCTATTTGAAGGATGTTTTTAAAAATACAGAATATAAACAAAAATATTACTAAAACTACCCCAAAGACTTCTTGCACTTCTTGCAAGCATGCCTAAAACAAGCACGTGAGCTTGGAACTGAACTTCAGCAATAATTTTCTTGCCGATTTTATCAGTTCCTAAAAATTTTATTGCCCTTAGGAGTACTTCTCAGATCACTTTCTACACTGCAGATATTGATGACCTTTACAAAGGACTACTGAATTTGGAACCACAAATGAAATGTAGCTTTGTAAATGTATAGGGGTTCAAAAATTACCTGTAAGTCCAAAAGAGTGAACAAAACAAAACAAAATTATCCCTTTCTGGGGATCACTGTAGCTTCAGAAACACACCTGTGAGATGAATCCACCAAAGAACTGGTCCCTTTCATCCAGAGACAACTCTTCCATAGCTGTAGGGATATTTAAAAGAAAAAAAAAAGGAAGACTGGCAATCAATAAGTTCATTAGCCACTTAACTGTGAAATGGAGCTATGGAATAAAATAATTTCAAAATCACCACAGAGAGGTGTTGAAATCCCATTGCAGATTTAATTACTTGACTTCTCAATGAATCTCCCATCCTAGATAATGGATTTAATATTTAGATGTAGTATTTGAAGGTTGAGAAACACTGCTCACAGATTATACTGA
>VYZU01009284.1:0-16252 GCA_013401355.1 Ceyx cyanopectus
AATGCTAGATAAAATCTGGGAAAAAATTAGAGCAACTAGCAGGAAACTCATGGTCTTGTAGGATTCCCCTGCACCAAAGGACAGTAATCTGAATTTGAATGATCTGTGAAGTTCTGTATGTGCAGACAATATTTTATAAAGTTAGAATTCTATTTTAAAGTTCCCTTTTCCATTCCTTCATCGACTTTTATTTCCAATTTTAATCAGTATGTCACTGTTTGACTTGTGAGAAAGGATGTTTAACCAGTGGGCTAAGGTGAGAACAGATTGCTAGCAACAAAAGAACCTTGAACCACAGTGAGACAAATGTCGTCCAGTGATTTAAGTTAAAAGATGTACAGCCAATATCTTTGGCAGTGTTTTGACTTTTAACTTGTTTTATCTCAATTGGCTTCAAAGGCCATTATGCTTCTAATTAATTTCATGAACTTGCTTTCAAGGCAGGCTGCAGATTTCTCCACCAAGACACCTTAGTTGGTCGTCAATAGAGGGAGCAGATGTAGACTCCCCAGATCAGTGAGAAGTAAGTGAAGCAACTTGTAAAACACAGCCTTGTGCTCTTTCATCATTCCAAAAAAAAACTGACAGAAAAAAAACTTCTTTCATTTTGCTTCTAAGCTGTGCATTGCAGCCATTGAAGCCATTCATGAGAAAACCTTCTATCCTTCCAAACTTAAAAACACACTACCTTTGTTAGACTACTATCATTTAGTGTGTCATACTCCAGTGAAATTGGTTTAGTCTTAGAGAGGTTAATGGGGCACAGCAAGTCTGTTGATTATAATATGATCATATTGGTGGCAGCAATAAAAGGATGAATATTCTTAAAAATTCTTTGGTGCTTGTTCTAGACATTACCAAGTAGTGCAAGTCAACTATGCATTGCAACATTTTGGCATTTGATTAAAAAAAAAAAAAATTAAATTAAAAAATTTAGTTCTGCACCAGACATGCTTGTCTTAAGAGAAACACAGAAGGGGAAAAGCCCTGCACACTTTGATACTAAGAAATAGCAGGGAATATTCATACTGCTCACTTAGTTTCATATTTCTGTACTTGCTTCCCTCCAGTGAGAAAGGTTCTTCTTCACTAGAGGATTTAATACACTGTTCTGCACTGCTGAATCCTGGATAGGGAGGAATGCTTTAAAACTATCAACTAATGTCCATCGGCAGCTGGGGAGTCATCCTTCCCTTTACAGAATATTTGCACATAGATCCTGTTTGGGAAAGATGTGTGGCACAACCCTCTAGGCTGTCAGAATACATAACCCTCCTGTGACATATAATCAAAGCACCAGTGTCCCTCAGCAAATATTATACACTACCTTAGTGTTCCAGGCTCTGACATTCAGCTTTAATTCTGACATCTACTCTCCCCTGAGCTGACTTGATACAGCACTTGAGTCACACGGAGGCAGACAAAATGACCTTGAGAATAAGAATCTACTATGCAAACTTTCTAGTCAGAAAAACTCCACTGCCATTTGCTTTCCAAGCCAAATGTTACTCCATGATTTCCCACTGAGGCTGAACCTGCACTACAAGCTATTGCCCAGGAGGCAGAATGATCTGCACAAAGTTAGTTGGATTTGCCCATGTGAAGCAGATAAGGTAACTGCCTTCAGATGCTGATGGTTCCTTTGGTTCCATAAAGCAACAGGCTTTAAAGCAACAGATTCTCTCTCTGATGTCAAGAACTTTGTTCCTCACCTTACCCTAGCTTCATTCTGTCTGCCATTAAATTACTATCCTCACTATTCTGATGAATGAAAAAGAAAACCTGCAGTAGTTACAGTGACTCTATTGTCATTCTGCAAAATAAGTGTTAAATGTATATATCCTAGCAAGCATATGGATTTCTTATGATGTAAAAAGAAGGAGGGCAGGTGATATTCAAAGTATTAGACACTGAAAATAGTGCATTTTTTAAGGATTAAGTCTATTCTTCTGGTATGTTGTCACATGGGACTTAAGGTCAAGTACATACAACCACCTGTTCAGTAAAATTATACTGCAGAACTACCTTGCCTGAAGAGACTTTTTCTTATTCTGAAACAGAAATTATTAAGGATAAAATAAGACCAAAGAAAATTCCAGAGCCCACCCTTTTTCGGAGATTAATTCCATAAATATAACATCATTCAAAGCCAATATGCAAAGTAAAAAAATTGGCTATTCGGAACATATTCTATTTCCGGATTTCCTAGATTATTCATATCACTGGGTAGCACTGTGGATTTGTTTTAGTGGATTACATTAAACCAATATTGATTAGAAATCCAAAAGACTGTAAAAGTCTGTATGTGTCTGCAGTCTGTATGAGTGAGTGTGAGGTTGCTACAGTGGAATGATTGCTACAGTTCACAGCTATGTCTGGAAACTGAAGGTATTTTGCCTGTCACATCCTTGGGGAATCCTGTGTAAAGCATGCTCAGTGCAGATTAAGGAGATGATGAATCATTTGGTATATGTGAATAGAGTTCTTCCAAGATCCCTTCTGCATGTCCAAGTTATTTCAGTGAAAAGTTCTGCTTAACTGAACTTCTGTGGCATTGCAGCTGCACACATGATGGAAATGTCCTTCAGGGCAGCTCCTGGTCAGGAGTAGCCACAGCTGTCCTACAATATCAAGACTTACAGAGGAAAAAAAATTTTGTTTCTAATTGCATAGTAGGGAGACCTAAATCTGCTGCACAACATCAGTTAAACGAAAGAAGATACATCTATCACTGTTTGATGCAAAAATTCCAACAGAATTGCTGACAAAGCCCCATCATTTTCCATTAAATTGCTAAACCACCACAAGGATAAAAAGCATATGAAAAACTGTGAAGGATGCCACATTAATTTGATCAATCCTTCACAGTTCTTATATGGTTGATTTTTTTTCTCAGAACACAAATCAAATAAAAGGGGCACTGAAGTTAGAATGGAAAAAAATTAATTTCCCAATAACAGTAATTGACAATGTTCTGGATTGAGAGAGAACCAAACAAATTCTGTTCATTGATTTTACTTTTTGGCTCAGTTCTTTTATTTAAATGTATTTTCTGAAGTTAGCAGCATGTTTTTGCAGACAGTGGCTGCCTCTAGCACTCATAATACCTCATGTTTAGAGTTACTACCAAGGATTGGAATGCAGACCAAGGCCACCACTGGATGTTGTACCATATTATAGGATGCAGAAAGTAAAAGGCCTCACCTGCAGGGAGGAGCAGCCAGGACAGGTGACACCAAAACTGACCAATGAGCTATTCCAGCCCATAGATGTCATATCCAGTATATAAAGCTCCAGGATCCATAATGTCTCTCTACTCTTGTCTAGACTCTCAGATTGGGGCATGGAGGCTCTTGGTTCTGGGAGTTTTTGTTGTCATTCTTCCTTTCTTGGGGGGTTCTCCCCCTCAGAGCACCAAGGAGGACTCTGTCCATCCTGCCTTCAATCCTGATCAGTGTGTTCCTGAACCCGGTGCCAGAATCCAGCTCCTGAACACAGCTCCCAGCTGCTGCAGGGCCCAGTCTGGGACTCCCCTGTGCCAACTCCACAGCATCAGTGATGGTGACATCATTACCATCAGGGGGTTGGGTTTGGTACTGGTTTTGTACATACTTGTGTATATTCCATTATTGCTTCCATTTTCATTAAAGCTGTTCTAGTTTCCTTTTCTAATCCCTAAGTCTCTCTTTTGATTACATGGATCACAAGTGTATCAGGAGATATGGCATGCATTATGTATTTAAAATTACATATTGCAAGGTATAAACAAGGTGCTGAAGATTTAACAGGTTTATAGTAACAAAAAACTGGCACTAGCTGAGGATCTAGTTCAAAAGACATGACTCAGAATCAGCTATGACATCAAATTAGAAATTATTTTTATTTTATGAATTTATGACAAACAGCAATGTAATTTCCAGGAATACTAATTTTTTGGGTGTCTGTATTCCAGGAATCATCTTCTATCACATATAGAAACCACGTCAGAAAATATATTTCTGTCATTACGAAGCAACCATTCCCAACTCAGGCAGGCATGACCTTTTAAAATGGTATCTACATGGCACCCCACTATTAAGTACTCTAACCATAATCTGCCCATCTTCCTGCAATCTAAAAATAATGCCTAAGGCATTTGTTTTCTTTCCTAGTCTCATAACTGCAGTCACTTTCTGCAGCAATTTCTGACATTCTTTGGTGGCTGAACTCATTCTGTCATGAAAGGTCAGAAAGGAAACTGCTTCAGAATGTCAATAGGTGTTTAAAGTATTCCACCTCTGCCTGAATTTCTCATGTGCTAAACCATCAAGTGTTGATTCAGAGGTCATTAACTTCGAGCTCATAAAGAGAAAATGTTCTCTTCACTTCTTTATTTCTTCAATGAAAACTTGTGCCTGGGTCACTTTGACCATTAGCAGTTATTCAGAGCAAGATGAAGACTTTTGCTCTTCTTTAATCCCCCTTAACACTTCCATGATATGTATTTAATAACATTGATACTTCATGTTTTTATGTTGCTGGTTTGTTTAAGAAATGAGATCTATTTGATCTGATATTCCCCTAGTTCTCCACAGTGGTACAAGAACTCTATTGCAAGTAGAAATGAATAATATCGAATGATATGCAACATTTTTCCTGTATTTTTAAGACACTTTACAAATAAAGTTCAGGATCATTATTTCTAATAAAAAAGATCAAACTTTGTCAAAATCTGGCTAGTTTGATAGCACTGAATCCAGGAACATAATGCAGTTCTCGTAAATGGAGTCAAACAGACTCAGCTTCCCAAAAGTGGATAATATAGACCTAATGTAGACCATACAAGTGATGAATGTGTGAAACACGGTAGAATAAAAAGTTAATCTGTGATGAAATTGCAAGGAAATATAATTATTCTTTATTTNCTTTCTCCAAATAAGAATTCTTTGTTGACAAGTATTTCTTGATCTTTTTGTTTGCATTTTACATTATGTTTATTTTTTTCCTTTGAGTAGAACAATGAGAAATTGTTATTTTTTCTCATAGTGTTACATTGTTTATAGTAATCTTTATTATTTATTTGAAGTTCAATAATATTTGATGGCATTAGCTTTTCAGAGCTCATTTTGAATCCACTCTATTCATCGAACTGTAAAAAAATATATATATACCACGTAGCAGATCACCTATAAACCCCATATGCTTTAAAATTTAATTATAAAAAAAAAATGAAACCTACCAGAAAAGTCCCACTGAGAATATAATGAGAGAATGGGGGAGCTGAATAAATATATATTTTTAAGTTTGTGAGATTATTTTCTCTAAAACAGTGAGCTCTCTACATTGTTTCTCTTCATTATTTTTTTTCCAGTATGAATAAATAACAAAATGAAACATTTGTTTTCATGTGCACTTAATCACCTAGTGCATGTTAGTTTTTAAATACTACCTTCAGAAAGGCTGCATAAAACCCAGTTTGGAATAACAAGCACCAAAATGTCATGATCAAATAGAGGAAATTTCAAGACTGAAAAATGGAGTTTAGAGTGAAACTGTTTTTTCAGTACAAGTATTTGATGGGTAAATGATAGATCACTCAATGTACACTACAGTAGTTTATTTGAAAGCAAACAAAAATCTAGCTAGTCTCTGAAAAACAAACCAGAGATTGAATAATGAAGTAATCTCTGAACACTGCTTTAGTTTGCCATGTAGTTTCTGTTGCTTTTATGCAGCAAGTTAAAAATTTTTGCTTATTTCCTGCTTCTTTTCTTTGAAAGAACAGATAAACAGAACTATTAACCTCCTTCTCTATTACTATGCCATATGCATGCTGTGCTCCAGCTGTCATGTTAAAAATGCATAAGGCTAACTTAAAAACTGCTGCAAAAACTTTTGGCAATAATCAGATAACTCTTTATGTAAAATATGGTTTAAAATTATATATTTCCACACATTTCATAGCAGTAATATAGCTGAAGGATAAAATAATGCTAAGTTTTGATAATTATCTTTTATGGACATTTTGTGTCATGCTATAAATGAGCTGTATTTCTCAATAACATTTAAGAGTGCGAGTAATGAGTCACAGCTTCAGCTGGTACAAACAGTAGTAAATCCAGCAATTTTCACCAGCTTGAGGGTCATGATCAAATGAGGAGAGCTTTTATCTTTGGAAGGAAAACAAACCCTTGAAAAATAGTTACCACACTATTCAATAAATGAGTGAACTCAAGTATGATGTTCAGCCAAAATCAGACCAATTACCAAGTAGAAACTATGAAATAAAATCCTCTGTAGTTTTCGAGAGAACCCAGGAGGAATTGTTGCTTTGGCCACAAGGAAGAAAGAGCAGAAGGAAATGGAATCTGACAGATTTGAAGTGTACACAGCATGTGAAATAACCATGAACTCCAGAAAATTCTTAGTCCAAAAATGAGTAGGGTTTCTGGATGCCAGCTGACTTCCGAGGGAAGATGACTCTTACAGCTGTGTCAGTATAACAAGATTCCCCTACATGCATTACACTTTTTCAGACAAATGCAGTTTAACTGGCTTGCTCACAACCTTGCCTGCCCATCTGTCCACAGCAGGGGAACAAATGAAAGTATGACGTGTTTGACTCCTTCCCAAATCTCCCCACTGTCTCACCGAGGGCATGCATGGCTGCCTCCCTTTCTGCACGTGCATTGAAATACCCCAACACCGAGTCTTAGTATCCCTTGGGTGTTTGGAGGGTACATCCTAGCAGCAGTGATAGTGACATTTAGGATTATTTTCAGGTAACATAACACTAGAAATTGCATTCTTTTTCCATAGTCAGTAATGCAAGTTCTTAAAGTCTTGCACTGCTGTGAAAGCAGAGAAGAGCAGCAATAAGGAGCATACCATGTGCAATCTGATCCACTACGTGGTCCATCTCTATGTCTTGGTTTCATTGACTGTATACAGCTTTGTCTTTAGCAATCTGCAGACAAAGAATGCCAATTTATTACCATTATTGGATACCCAAAGTCCAATAGTGCACTTGGGACAGGAGATCTCGTAAAACAGTACTCCGTGAGGAATTTATAGAGTCCTTCTTTTGCAGATAAGGACACTATAACCTAATCCATCATTCCAGGCTTTCTTTGGATTTTCTTTTTTTTTTTTCTTTTCTTTTTTTTTTTTCATCTGGTAGGACTTTTTGAGCTAGAAAAGGGATCCAAATAAATGGAACAAAACACAAGCTGGTGACGCATCAGGAGCAGTTGTGTAGGTGCTGTATNAGCTGTATTTTAAAACTCAAAGGAAAAGTCCACATCATTCTGAAAACTACACATATATAACATAAATTAAACCACAGGTGTTTTAAATATGTGAATGTAATTAAGCAATGTTGGAACATTAATAATTTATGAAACACATATGCATCAATAGCTCAAAACTTCTTTCAATTACTGAAGCTATTCATACCAGAAAACTCCATCTAGACATATTTCATCAGTGCAGGAAAAATTATCAGGCTTCCATTGATAATTAGAATGTGTGGTATTTCAACAACAGAACTATTTTCTATTGTCATGGAAAATCTAACCTAAGGTACAACAGAATGAACTGAAAATGCATTGCCAAGAAAAACCTATAAAATTCCTTTACTATTCCCACATAATACTGTGGGAATTTTCTGTTATTGCTATCCAATGTTTTAGATGTCACTATACATAGGTAGACTTTAGAGTCTATAGACTATGTCTAGGTCTATCCAGTTTAAAACAAGGAATACATTGACCCTTCTGCCCATCCACTTTTCTCTGATAACAGAGAACAGACAGTCACATGTGCTTCCTTGATATCTGCTTTTCCATTTTGTACTGAATCCTATAATAAAGACAGACATTTTAAACACCTTTTACTTATATACATTGATTCAGGCATGGTAAAAAGTACCATGAGATTCAAGTTGAGCCTTCAGAGCCAATGCAGCTAAAATTTGTACTTTATGGGATGGATAGCTGACATACCTGAGGAATGTATCTAGAGTACTATGGAATTGCATAGCATATGCAGATGTGGACAACATATATGCTCAATGGTTTATTAGCAAAAGCTTCAAGACTTCTCAGAAATCTTTGGCTCAGCACCAAAAGCAATAGATTACCTCTCTATTGATAAACAATTAAACATGGTAGATTAATGATTCTGTAATGAAATAAAAACTCACCATTTTATATTAAACAGAAAGCATTTAAATTTGTCTTGAAAGCGAGAGGCAGGAGTACGTGGGACAGAATAAGAGTAATTCATTGTAATTTCAACTCAAGCAATTGATCTAGACAAACAGAACTTCAACATTTACATTTGAAAAATTCAGATTGGTCAGAAAGTCTTTTATTTCATCTAATAAACTAGTCTTGCTAAGTATTTGGAAGAATCATTATACATCTACTCAGAGAATCAGAGAATGGTATGGGTTGGAAGGGACCTCTGGAGATCACCCAGTTCAACACCCTAACCCTTTACACAGAGCAGGTTGCTAGAATCACACCCAGGCTGATTTTTAGTATCTTCAGAGAAGAAGACTCCACAACCTCTCCAGAAAGCCTGTTCCAGTGCTTCATCAGTAAAAAAATTATGTTCAGATAGAAATTCCTGTCTTCTATCTTGTGCCTGTTACCCTTTGTCCTGTCACAGGGTACCACTGAAATGAGACAGGCACCATCTTCTTGACAGATACCCTTTAGTATTTGCAAGCATTGATAAGACCCACCTAGACAGGACTCAGCTCTTCCTTTTGTTAAATCCCATCTGCAAGGAGACAAAGCAATCACAATCAATCTACACCTTTCCTCTTCCAAACAAGTCTTTCCAGACCTTACAATCTCACAAGGTTTGAGACACTCAGTAGCCAGGCTCTTACAACCTTCACGACATTATGACATACCTTATGTATGTCTGCCAGAAAGCAGGCAGCAATACCAGTAATTAGGTCCCAGCATGGACCTCTGAGGGACACCATTTGTCACTTCTCTCTATCTGGACTTTGAGCCACTGACCACTAACCTCTGGATGTGGCCATCCAGCCAATTCCTTATCCACTGAACAGTCCACCCATCAAATCCATATCTCTCCAACTTAGTGAGTAGGATGTTGCTGCAGAAGTCCAGATAGATCACATCTATACGTCATCCCTTTTCCACCAATGCAGTCATTCTGTCATAGAAACCCACTAATTTTGTCAGGCAGGATTTCCCCTTAGTGAAACCATGTTGGCTGTAGTTATCACCTCCCTGCCCTCCATGTGCCTTATCAAGCCTTCTAGAATAATTTACTCCATCTAGAGTCTGCACTGCTCCTAACAGTCCTCTGATATCTATCATTCAGACAGTTCTCAATCCACCTCACTCTCCACTCAACTCATCCACACTTCCTATGATTTCCCTTTTTGAAGACTGGAGTGACGTTGGCTTTCCCCCAGTCTTTATGCACCTCTCCTGTTCTCCATGACCATTCAAATATGGGAAGTGGCTTAGCATTAATATCAGCCATCTATCTCAGCACTCACAGGGGCATCCCTTCAGAGTCCATGGCTGTCCACTTTGTTTAAATGATCTAAATCCTCATTAACTAAAGGAGAGTGTTTCTTCCTCCAGACTTTCTCTCTTCCCTCAAGGGACTGGGATTCCCAAAGGCTAGTCTTAGCAGTAAAGACTGAGGCAAAAGTGTCATTCAATAACTCCACCTTCTGTGGATCTTCCATCACCAGGGCACCCACCTCATTCAGCAGCAGGAACACATTTTCTCTGATCTTTCTTGTGACGGCACCAGCTGAACAAGTCAGGGCTTGACTTTCATTTTCTATTTCTCTCTCCCCCCTTTCCTCTAACTGGTAAAATGGAAAAATATAACTTGGGCACCAATATTTTTCACTTTCACTCCCAGGGCTTTATAGTCTTCCTTCATACTGTCCAGCTTGTGGATCTTCACATGGAAGAGCAACAGTGAATAGTAGTTAGTGCTCTTGATTAGTTGTGGCACCCTCTCAGAAATATATCAGATCTTAGCTCCCAGGAGGCAGCAGAACTCTTGTGACTCCCTGTCAGGTTGGCAGGTGGGTGCCTTAGAGCACTTTAATAGAGAGCCTTCCATAATGAGCACAAATAATTTATTTTTACAGTATTCATTTTGTGCTGCTGGTGAAGTTTCTCCATGTAGAGCTTGGTTGTGGATCTCTACAGGTTGTCACGATCCAGTATCCTGTCCATTATGCCAGTTAAAGTCACAATCTGATATTTGGATACGTGGCACTTTTTTTTTTTTTTTAATTTATTTTCCACAATTTTTTTCCAAACAGAACTTGGGAAAAAATTAAAAGGGGAAATTTAAAAAAAAANTAGATTACCTCTCTATTGATAAACAATTAAACATGGTAGATTAATGATTCTGTAATGAAATAAAAACTCACCATTTTATATTAAACAGAAAGCATTTAAATTTGTCTTGAAAGCGAGAGGCAGGAGTACGTGGGACAGAATAAGAGTAATTCATTGTAATTTCAACTCAAGCAATTGATCTAGACAAACAGAACTTCAACATTTACATTTGAAAAATTCAGATTGGTCAGAAAGTCTTTTATTTCATCTAATAAACTAGTCTTGCTAAGTATTTGGAAGAATCATTATACATCTACTCAGAGAATCAGAGAATGGTATGGGTTGGAAGGGACCTCTGGAGATCACCCAGTTCAACACCCTAACCCTTTACACAGAGCAGGTTGCTAGAATCACACCCAGGCTGATTTTTAGTATCTTCAGAGAAGAAGACTCCACAACCTCTCCAGAAAGCCTGTTCCAGTGCTTCATCAGTAAAAAAATTATGTTCAGATAGAAATTCCTGTCTTCTATCTTGTGCCTGTTACCCTTTGTCCTGTCACAGGGTACCACTGAAATGAGACAGGCACCATCTTCTTGACAGATACCCTTTAGTATTTGCAAGCATTGATAAGACCCACCTAGACAGGACTCAGCTCTTCCTTTTGTTAAATCCCATCTGCAAGGAGACAAAGCAATCACAATCAATCTACACCTTTCCTCTTCCAAACAAGTCTTTCCAGACCTTACAATCTCACAAGGTTTGAGACACTCAGTAGCCAGGCTCTTACAACCTTCACGACATTATGACATACCTTATGTATGTCTGCCAGAAAGCAGGCAGCAATACCAGTAATTAGGTCCCAGCATGGACCTCTGAGGGACACCATTTGTCACTTCTCTCTATCTGGACTTTGAGCCACTGACCACTAACCTCTGGATGTGGCCATCCAGCCAATTCCTTATCCACTGAACAGTCCACCCATCAAATCCATATCTCTCCAACTTAGTGAGTAGGATGTTGCTGCAGAAGTCCAGATAGATCACATCTATACGTCATCCCTTTTCCACCAATGCAGTCATTCTGTCATAGAAACCCACTAATTTTGTCAGGCAGGATTTCCCCTTAGTGAAACCATGTTGGCTGTAGTTATCACCTCCCTGCCCTCCATGTGCCTTATCAAGCCTTCTAGAATAATTTACTCCATCTAGAGTCTGCACTGCTCCTAACAGTCCTCTGATATCTATCATTCAGACAGTTCTCAATCCACCTCACTCTCCACTCAACTCATCCACACTTCCTATGATTTCCCTTTTTGAAGACTGGAGTGACGTTGGCTTTCCCCCAGTCTTTATGCACCTCTCCTGTTCTCCATGACCATTCAAATATGGGAAGTGGCTTAGCATTAATATCAGCCATCTATCTCAGCACTCACAGGGGCATCCCTTCAGAGTCCATGGCTGTCCACTTTGTTTAAATGATCTAAATCCTCATTAACTAAAGGAGAGTGTTTCTTCCTCCAGACTTTCTCTCTTCCCTCAAGGGACTGGGATTCCCAAAGGCTAGTCTTAGCAGTAAAGACTGAGGCAAAAGTGTCATTCAATAACTCCACCTTCTGTGGATCTTCCATCACCAGGGCACCCACCTCATTCAGCAGCAGGAACACATTTTCTCTGATCTTTCTTGTGACGGCACCAGCTGAACAAGTCAGGGCTTGACTTTCATTTTCTATTTCTCTCTCCCCCCTTTCCTCTAACTGGTAAAATGGAAAAATATAACTTGGGCACCAATATTTTTCACTTTCACTCCCAGGGCTTTATAGTCTTCCTTCATACTGTCCAGCTTGTGGATCTTCACATGGAAGAGCAACAGTGAATAGTAGTTAGTGCTCTTGATTAGTTGTGGCACCCTCTCAGAAATATATCAGATCTTAGCTCCCAGGAGGCAGCAGAACTCTTGTGACTCCCTGTCAGGTTGGCAGGTGGGTGCCTTAGAGCACTTTAATAGAGAGCCTTCCATAATGAGCACAAATAATTTATTTTTACAGTATTCATTTTGTGCTGCTGGTGAAGTTTCTCCATGTAGAGCTTGGTTGTGGATCTCTACAGGTTGTCACGATCCAGTATCCTGTCCATTATGCCAGTTAAAGTCACAATCTGATATTTGGATACGTGGCACTTTTTTTTTTTTTTTAATATGATCTGCACCATCTGTTGTCCAACAGGACCTGTGAAAAACTTCAAATGGTGAAATTAAGACACAAACGAGGTCAGATGGCACATGCACAACAAACTTTACTGCAGTAACACAGCCAGTCCCTAGAGCAGATAGGACATAGAGGAAAACAGAGACAGAAAAGGAAGAAGAAAGCAGACATATGGAGGACAGCAAGTGAGAGAAATAATTACCACCCACAGTCCAGCAATGTCATCAGTGGGAGAAGTGCTGCTTCTTGTTCCTCTTCTTTCACTTCCCAAAGTACTCATTGTGTCCCAGATTTCAATATAATTCTTGCTCACTGCACCCACACTTTGCTCCCTGTCCAGGGGAGATAAATCCTTCTTCTGTCTTCTCCCTACTCCATACTCCTTCGAGCTAAGAGGTGGGCAGTAGAGTCAGAGCAAAAAGCCTTTATTAGGCTAATTGATACAATTTATTGCAGTGGAGATGGCTTAAGGCTGCTTTTCTGGTGGAATTCATGAAATCTCAAGGTCTTAGTAATCACTGCTTCCAATGCCAGTTGTCCTGGGTCTCCAATCTCAGCCTATCCCACACTAAACTCAGTCAGGGTGGGTGGAGTAAAATAGTTCTAGTGGGTTGCTGAGACATCTTTATAGTCCATCAATAAATAGAATAATAAAATCATAGAATGTTAGGGGTTGGAAGGGACCTAGAAAGGTCATCTAAGTCCAACACCCCTGCCAGAGCAGGATCACCTAGACCAAGTCACACAGGAACAGATCCAGGTGGGTCTTGAATGTCTCCAAAGAAGGAGACTTCACAACTTCCCTGGGCAGCCTGTTCCAGGCTCTGTCACCCCCACTGGGAAAAGGTTTTCCTTGTGTTTCCCCTAAACCTCTTGTGCTCCAACTTGCACCCATTGCCTCTTGTCCTAACACTGGATGACACTGAGAAGAGTCTGGCTCCATCCTCCTTACATTTGCCCTTAACATACTTATAGACATTGATGAGGTCCCCCATCAGTCTCCTCTTCTCCAGGCTGAAGAGCCCCAGCTCTCTCAGCCTCTCCTCAGCAGGGAGATGCTCCACTCCCTTCAGCATCTTGGTGGCCCTGCACTGTCCTCTCTCCAGTAGCTCTCTGTCCTTGAACTGAGGTGCCCAGAAATGGACACAGTATTACAGGTAGGGCCTCACCAGCACAGAGTAGAGGGGCAGGAGAACCTCCCTCGACCTCCTGACCATGCTCTTAATGTATCCCAGGATGCCATTGGCCTTCTTGGCTACAAGGTAGCATTGTTGTCTCATGGCCATCTTCTTGTCCATCAGGACCCCTAGGTCTTTTTCCAGAGCTGTTCTCCAGCAGATCAACCCCCAGCCTATATGAATACATCAGGTTATTCTTCCCCAGATGCAGCACCTTACACTTGTTAAATTGCATTAAATTTCTCCCTGCCCAGCTCTCCTGTCTGTCCAGGTCTCTCTGGATGGCAACACAGCCTGCTGCTGTGTCAGCCACTCCTCCCACTTTGGTGTCAGCAGCAAACTTGCTGAGGGTCACTCTATCCCTTCGTCCAGGTCATTGATGAATATATTGAATAGTATTGGACCCAGCACTGACCCTTAGGGGACATCACTAGTCACAGGCCTCCAGCCAGACTCTGCTCCACTGACCACAGCTCTCTGGGCTCTGTCCTTCAGCCAGTTCCCAATCCACCTCACTGCACAATCCCCAGTCCGCAAATCTTAAGCTTGGCTGTGAGGATCCCATGGGAGACAGTATCAAAAGCCTTGCTGAAGTCAAGGAATACCACATCCACTGCACTTCCCTCATCTATCCAGCTACTTGTGCCATCATAAAAGTCTATCAGATTAGTCAAGCATGACTTCCCCTTACTGAATCCATGTTGACTACTTGTGATAAGCCTCCTTTCCTCCACATGCTAAGAGATGGCAGCAAGGACAAGCTGTTTCATCACCTTTCCAGGGATGGAGGTGAGGCTGACAGGCCTGTAGTTACCCGGGTCCTCCTTTTTGCCCTTTTTACAATTGGGATGACATTGGCCTTTCTCCAGTCCTCAGGCACCTCTCGTGTTCTCCAGCACCTCTCAAAGATTATGGAGAGTGGCCTGGCAATGACCTCTGCCATCTCCCTCAGCACTCGTGGATGTATCCCATCAGGGTCTATGGACTTGTTTGTTCAGCTGATCTCTAACCCAAGCCTCTTTGACAGAGGTAAAAACTTCCTCCCTCCAGAATTCCTCTGTGGTCTTGGAGACCTGGGATTCCTGGTAGTTGGCCTTAGTAGTAAAGACCGAGGCAAAGGTGGCATTCAGTAACTCAGCCTTCTCTCTGTCCTCGGTCACCAGGACACCCACTTCATTCAGCAGTTTAACACCCAGACAAACAACAGAATTCCTGAGACCCTAAACACACCACTGAAATTATGGAGTGTGCAAGAAAAGCATAATAAATTCTGAATGTCACACAGGTGTTTAAGCTTTTTATGTGTTTTCAGAGGTGATGTTTGAGGGTGGAAGAGAAAACAGAGTTGTGCTTTTTTTAGCTAACTAGGGTCTAAGTCACCTCTTCCTCAGAGATGTTTAATACAGGTTTTGTAATCAATTATGTTTGTCTCAGCTTCTCTGATCCTTATGACTGTCTCCTGCAACTCAGTCACCTGGTGCAACAGATCATCAATATGCTCACACCTTTTGCATGTTTTTACCTTTATGGCAGGAGAAGTGTCTAGGCAGTTGCTGCAACCTAGGATTTACCAGGATTTACTCTCCTGTAGTCTGGTGGTTGGTTTTGTTTTGCTTTGGATTTGTTTGTTTGGGGTTTTTTTTTGACATTTCTCTTCACCAAAAGTAAAACCAGTCAGTTCAATAATATTCTTCTCCTTATCACAGGGCGCATTATGTCCTAAAATCATCCTATTATTACATTTCTAAATGAAGTTTTACTTTCTTATTCACCTATGTAATATAACATGAAGCATAACATAGCCATCTCCCTTATAATATTGGACAGCACATTAGCTCTTAGTGTTATCTGAAGTAGTTCAGCTCAGGTATTTACCCAGTTACTCAGATCCTAATCTTTATGCAGTCCCTCTGCTCTTTTTTTTTTTTTTTTTTCATACAGGAATGAAGCTCAGACCCGTTCTTTCTTATCCAGCAAGGCTTTTTGCCTTCTTTCTTTGCATAGAAGGAAAAAAAATAATCCTAGAATTCTAGCAACAGTGTTCCCTTTTACTCACCCAGCATTCTACATTTGGCAAGATGGCAAGAAAGAGCTGGCAGCTTCTGTGTACTTGGTGGTTAGTCAAGGCATGTACATCATCATTCCTAGGACCTCAAACTGCCTTTCCTTATAGACCAGAAGGAGGAATTAACCTCAAACCAAATTATCAGCAGAAAGTAACATCTTCAGAATGAATCAATAACATGAGCAGGAACAAATTGCTTCTACTAACAGTTCTGCCTGCTTTCTAAACTCTCTTGAATTCATTGAAACTTGCTACATATGGGGACTACCTTTCACTTTAGTTTCCTATCTACACCCAGGACCTTTTCTTACTAATTCAAACACTGGATCTTTTTCCTGTCTCCTATCATTCTCTCTGATGCTCTGTAATTTGTTTCTTTCACTAAAACCACTTGTCATTTTCAGTTTTCAGTTAATCAGGTAGCAGTAACTATTTTATTCTTTTGACTTCAAAAGAGAAATTATGGAATACAAT
>VYZU01009286.1:0-11880 GCA_013401355.1 Ceyx cyanopectus
TTAAGATGATACATATAAAATTCAGTGAAGGGTGCTAATATGCCTGTCCACAGCTAGTATCTATGCACTGTAAATGGGTCTGAAATAGCAAGTGACTTTTGTGAGTCCCCATCTATTTTATTTGGGGTAGTTTGTTCTAACTGAAGTTCAAACTGCAGCTGTACACTGCAGAGTGTGCTTTGTTGTAAGATGGTGGGAGACGTGCCCACTCCTCTCTCAGTGCTCCTATAAAAATTTCCTGAATTTCATTATGTCACAGGAAAAGAGTAATCTTCTCTAGATGATTTGATTTAGTTAGCTGTTGTCTCTCTTAATTAAACTATGAAATACTCCAAGAAGGAAACTAGTTGACCTTCCCAGGTGTGTGTGAGGGAATGGAAGGAAAAATAATTGTCCTCTACTGACTCATGGTCTCCGAAAGAATAAAGGAGAAGATGTAAATAATGAAGATATGCTTTATAAAGACAGAGTAAGCCAAAGTTGCCTTCCAAATTTTTATTTGATTGTGTTATAGGAAATGATTTAGAATTGTTGTATTTCCTAATAGCCACATCCTTATTAGCCTTGTGTTTTCCCTTCCCATATCCCTCCTGTGGGTTCTTTTGTACATGGGAGTTTCTAGCCTATAAAACCATAAAATTTGTGATAGAAAAAACTTACAATTTATAGAATATTTTAGTCTGTGTACTTTCCTCCTTGTCTATGTACACATGCTGAAATATGCCATGTTTTATTGTTGTGGACAATGTTAGGATTATGCAGGCTTTTCAACTGGCTGTTTATGATTTTATTGGTCTTCATAAATTAAACATCATCTTTATTTTAGGAAGGACATGTCAAAATGACAGGATGATGGGACAGAGGGTAGAAGTCTGCTACTCCCTTCAGCTGCAAATTCTTTCCCCCTGTATTTCTCCTCTGTGCTTCATGGGGTGAGTGGCATAGCACAGCTTGCCTGAAGCATGAGCTGCCTGCTGCAGGGAACCCTGTGACATTATCTTTGTAGTTAAATGTGCAAATTCCTTTTTTCATTTTTGCTATTCACAAACTAATGATTTCATAGCAGATTATACTTACTTGAACCCTGGTTAAGTTTTGGAGAAAAGGCAGCTACTAATTTTGTTTTCTTTCTCCATAATGGTATACATTTTCACTAAAAGCCATAATCTGTGTGCTTTTGGAGATTATTTCTTTTGGTGGTGTTTTTGTTTTGTTTTGGAGTTTTTTTGTGGTTTTTTTTTGTTTTGGTTTGTTGGGGTTTTTTTTTTTGTTCCCCCTTTTATTGGTTTGATTTGTAAATGTTATCAGTGAGTTAGAGCTGAGCTTTTTTTAATTCAGATGGCATAATGCCCAATCCTCTGAGATTAGCTGGCAAGCAGCTCTGGGCATGGTGCCACCTGGCATTTCTCAGAAAGCGGCTGTTAATAAAACACCGGAAAAAAAAATGATTGTTCCAGACAATCCCTGAATTTGCAGGGAGAAAGGAGTGACAGAGCTTTCACAAACACACCCAATATTCTGTGGCACAGCTCAGAAAGTGTTGAGGAAATGCCATCTTAATACCTCTGAAGAAAAATTATATTGAAGTAAAGGTACTTTGAGTACAAATTATTTTTTCCTTATGTAAATTTGTGGCTGAAATGCACATTTTTTTGGCACTTTGGCTATGGATTGGGCTTTCTCAGATACCTGCAGCACAGCATGGGCTTTGAGAGCACTCAGCCTTTAAGGACTTGTAGTTTGTTCCCTTGGGATTTGCCTCACTAAGGTGCAACCCCATAGCTTCCTACAGCACTGTCTTCAGGCTGAAGACTGTATCTTTCCCGTGTCCTCAGCTATAATGAATCTAAGTGAACCTCTTTGGGATTCTGGCTTGGATTTAAGAAAGTTTGTTGACTGCAAGTGACTTTAAATGCAATTAATCCAATTTAATAACCAACCTCTTCTAATTGTAAATGTTGTTTCATCAGAAAATCTCAAAAAAAAAAGCTTGATTCCTTGATAAATAGGTCCCAAGACATTTAGGGCTTTATAGGTCTAGACTAACATCTTAAAACTAGCAGGCTGCACAAGCAGATTATGCACCATGGATTTAGTATGCTCATGAATTAAAATGCCACTTAACAAGCAAATTGCCAAATTCTGCACTGGCTGAAGTTTTTTTGTATGCACTTGGGAGGTTGTTTCATTTACAGCAGAAGGCTGTAGGGCACTGATTTGCATAAAAGCCCAAGCCAAGAGCAATACAAAAGTATACAGTAACAAATAGTTCTTTAGTCCAAAGAAAAAAAATTTTTACTTATGGTGTTTTGGCCATTCAACTTCACTGTCAACTTTCTGTATGAAAGATTAGTACTGGTTGCAGACTAGGAGCACCACTAAGGCAACCTTGAGCAACTGGTTATTTTTGAAGTTTTTCCTGTGTAATGTTAGCAATAAAATGTTCTGTGTTTCTTCTAAGAAACCACGTTTTCCTGTTTTCTGAATACACTAGAATATAATCAGATGTATAAATCCTATTGTTTTCATGCTGGAGCTGCCTTCTGTACTCATCTCCCATGATCACAGAATCACAGAAATTAGGGGCTGGAAGGGACCTAGAAGATCATCTAGTCCANCTTATCTTCCTGTGGTTCTGTATAAATTTTAGAAATAATAACAACAGGATGGGTGATGGAGAGAGATAGAGGAGTCTAATCCATCCTAGCTCTTGGAACATAAAGATTCTCAAAGGCAGCAGCAAAGATCACTTCAGGGAAGTGGAGATTTTTCATTCCCAGATTCCTGCCTCAACTTCTCCCTGGGCTTCACTCTCCCAGGACATTTCTGTCCTTCAGCCAGTTGTGAGTTTGTCAGGAACAGTGGATGGATCTTCAATTCTTGTAGTACATGACACTTTTTGAACTACATTAATTTTTTTAATCTGTAAAGCCTATTGGGAATCCTGAAGGGAGACTCTGGGCCTTTTAATGCTCTTGCAAAACCTAGGCTGTTCACTTGCTTCTCGTTTTGTGGTTATAGACTTGTGTCAGTATGATTAATGAGCAATGTGAAGTATGAAGGGAAAAGTAACAATAAAAGATCTTCCTTCTGGAAGAGGCAAGAAGTAAAAAAGCTTGTGCTCAGTAATCACAAAAAGTAGAACAGGGTTTGTGATTCAGTTCCAAACTGCATTGACTTAATGAAGATGATGGTAATAGTAAAACAATTTGTGAATTTATGGATTTCATGGATTTGATATTGCTTCATTTTCCTATAGCTGGGGATTGAAAAAAAATGCATTAAGTAGCTGAATGCATGTAGTATGTGTGCTGTAGTAAGTGTATGCATCAGCTCTCTCAACTGTTTGTGAAACTATGCAGAACTGTTTGAAGACTATTCACACAGTTGTTGAGGTTGGATGGCACCGCTGGAGATTGTCTTGTTCCCCAAGAAGGGTCAGCCAGAGCAGGCTGCTCAAGACTGTCCAGTCAGGTATTGAATACCTCTAAGCTACAGACTCCAGAACTTGATTGTTTTAACATATCCTTATGTTTGGTTTAGCTGAGCCGACGGGGAAAACGGAAAATTCCTTGCTAGCTGAGGAGAAGAAATGGTACCTTCTTGCATACCATTATCATAAATACATTTACATAAAAGTCACATAGAATCTTTCACAGTATCTGTTTGATGAAGTTGTGAGGCTGCACCAATCTCTGAGCGCTTGTGAAGAGTGAACACTGAGTGATTGTCTGGTGTTCACATTGTCAGCTACTCCTTGTGCATTTTACCAAGTCAGCTTTGTTGTTCAGGAATGGTTGTGTTTGTACTTGATTATGGTAAGTAGATAAGGCTGTGTAATTATGCAGCTGAATTAGGACCTGTAGCTTAATGACCATAACATTTAACAGGGAACAGTTGAGTTTTGTAACTAAAACATCTGTTCTGTGAGGCAGAACAGAATTTGGAGGGCCTGACCAGCAGGCATCAGTCAGGGTGAGAACTTCTGCATCTTTATGTGCTTGAGAGATGTTGGCTGGTTGCTCAGGGCTGAAAATAAGGATCAGTGAGTATTCATCCTGAGAGACTTGGACAAGCTTGAGAAAAGGACCTTTGTGAACCTCATCAGGATCAACAAGACCAAGTGTGAAGTCCTGCACCTAGGTCAGGGCAACCGTTGGTAACATACATGCTACAGGATGAAGGGGTTGAGAGCAGCACTGTGCAGGGGGGGGACTTTTGAGTGTACTTGTGGATGAAAAGCTGGACGTGACCTGTCATTGTGTGCTCACAGCCCAGAAGTCCAACCGTATCCTGGGCTGCATCAAAAAAGCATGGCTAGCAGGTTGAGGGAGGTGATGCTGTCCCCTCTACTCTGCTCTGGTCAGACCCCACCTGGAATACTGTGTCCAGCTCTGGGGCCTTTTGTCCAAGAAGGACATGCATGTCTTGTAGCATGTCCAAAGGACAGCCACAAAAGTGATCAGAGGGCTGAAAGACCCTCTCCTATGAGGAAAGGCTGAGAGAGTTGAGGTTGTTCAGCCTGCAGAAGAGAAGGCTGTTGGGAGACCTTACTGTGGCTTTTCAGTACTTAAAAGGGGACCTAGAAGAATGAAGGAGGCAGACTTTTTATCAGGGTCTGTTGCTATAAGACAAAGGATAATTCTTTTGAACTAATAGAGGGTAGATTTAGGGTATTTATAAGGAAGACATTTTTTTACATTGTGGGTAATATTGTCAAATGTTGCCCAGAAAGGTGGTAAAAGCCCCATCNGTGGATGAAAAGCTGGACGTGACCTGTCATTGTGTGCTCACAGCCCAGAAGTCCAACCGTATCCTGGGCTGCATCAAAAAAGCATGGCTAGCAGGTTGAGGGAGGTGATGCTGTCCCCTCTACTCTGCTCTGGTCAGACCCCACCTGGAATACTGTGTCCAGCTCTGGGGCCTTTTGTCCAAGAAGGACATGCATGTCTTGTAGCATGTCCAAAGGACAGCCACAAAAGTGATCAGAGGGCTGAAAGACCCTCTCCTATGAGGAAAGGCTGAGAGAGTTGAGGTTGTTCAGCCTGCAGAAGAGAAGGCTGTTGGGAGACCTTACTGTGGCTTTTCAGTACTTAAAAGGGGACCTAGAAGAATGAAGGAGGCAGACTTTTTATCAGGGTCTGTTGCTATAAGACAAAGGATAATTCTTTTGAACTAATAGAGGGTAGATTTAGGGTATTTATAAGGAAGACATTTTTTTACATTGTGGGTAATATTGTCAAATGTTGCCCAGAAAGGTGGTAAAAGCCCCATCCCTGGAAACATTTAAGATCAGGTTGGAAGGGGTTCTGAGCAACCTGATCTAGTTGAAGATCACAGAAACAAAGAACATTAGGGATTGGAAGGGACCTAGAAGATCATCTAGTCCAACCACCCTGCCAGAGCAGGGTCACCTAGACTAAGTCACCAGGATCACCCAGTCACCTAAATCACCAGGATGTCCCTGCTCACTGAAAAGAGGGCTGGACTAAGTGATTTTTAAAGATCTCTTCTGACCCAACCCCTTCTATGATTCTAAGATTCTTTTTACCTACAGCAGGAAGTTGGAAATATTCATGTTCTGGCAGAGGGATTACAACTAGTCTGCACTGGGATACTAGTTTTTACTTCATAGTAAATTGCTGTTTTCATGTGGTTGTCTCCAAAGAAAAATTATCAGTATCAGCAGATAAAAGAGAAGAAAGTGTGTCATCACTGATGAGTAATGCATGATCAGTTGAATCACTCGATGAACACATCAGGAAAGATTGAGTAGCACACTGGTGTATTGACAGCTTTTGCATCAGTATCAATGTTGGCCTATCTTTTTTCTTGATGGACTTCAGAGCCAGCCCTAATCACCACATTTGTAGTCTTTGAGCTACTGCACACTTTGGACAAAGGAAATGGTCATAGCTGTAGCTGAGAAAATAGTCAAGTGAGGAAGAGTAGCAACACAAACTCTGGCATTTCTGAAGAGTTAATTGTAGGTTTCACTTGCTTTCAAACTGTTTAAGATTTTCTGGGAATCTGGTGTTAACCTTAGGTTGGGTTTGCAGAGTAGAAGGACCAGAACTGTGGCCTCAAAAGATTTCTATNTGCACCAATCTCTGAGCGCTTGTGAAGAGTGAACACTGAGTGATTGTCTGGTGTTCACATTGTCAGCTACTCCTTGTGCATTTTACCAAGTCAGCTTTGTTGTTCAGGAATGGTTGTGTTTGTACTTGATTATGGTAAGTAGATAAGGCTGTGTAATTATGCAGCTGAATTAGGACCTGTAGCTTAATGACCATAACATTTAACAGGGAACAGTTGAGTTTTGTAACTAAAACATCTGTTCTGTGAGGCAGAACAGAATTTGGAGGGCCTGACCAGCAGGCATCAGTCAGGGTGAGAACTTCTGCATCTTTATGTGCTTGAGAGATGTTGGCTGGTTGCTCAGGGCTGAAAATAAGGATCAGTGAGTATTCATCCTGAGAGACTTGGACAAGCTTGAGAAAAGGACCTTTGTGAACCTCATCAGGATCAACAAGACCAAGTGTGAAGTCCTGCACCTAGGTCAGGGCAACCGTTGGTAACATACATGCTACAGGATGAAGGGGTTGAGAGCAGCACTGTGCAGGGGGGGGACTTTTGAGTGTACTTGTGGATGAAAAGCTGGACGTGACCTGTCATTGTGTGCTCACAGCCCAGAAGTCCAACCGTATCCTGGGCTGCATCAAAAAAGCATGGCTAGCAGGTTGAGGGAGGTGATGCTGTCCCCTCTACTCTGCTCTGGTCAGACCCCACCTGGAATACTGTGTCCAGCTCTGGGGCCTTTTGTCCAAGAAGGACATGCATGTCTTGTAGCATGTCCAAAGGACAGCCACAAAAGTGATCAGAGGGCTGAAAGACCCTCTCCTATGAGGAAAGGCTGAGAGAGTTGAGGTTGTTCAGCCTGCAGAAGAGAAGGCTGTTGGGAGACCTTACTGTGGCTTTTCAGTACTTAAAAGGGGACCTAGAAGAATGAAGGAGGCAGACTTTTTATCAGGGTCTGTTGCTATAAGACAAAGGATAATTCTTTTGAACTAATAGAGGGTAGATTTAGGGTATTTATAAGGAAGACATTTTTTTACATTGTGGGTAATATTGTCAAATGTTGCCCAGAAAGGTGGTAAAAGCCCCATTCCTGGAAACATTTAAGATCAGGTTGGAAGGGGTTCTGAGCAACCTGATCTAGTTGAAGATCACAGAAACAAAGAACATTAGGGATTGGAAGGGACCTAGAAGATCATCTAGTCCAACCACCCTGCCAGAGCAGGGTCACCTAGACTAAGTCACCAGGATCACCCAGTCACCTAAATGACCAGGATGTCCCTGCTCACTGAAAAGAGGGCTGGACTAAGTGATTTTTAAAGATCTCTTCTGACCCAACCCCTTCTATGATTCTAAGATTCTTTTTACCTACAGCAGGAAGTTGGAAATATTCATGTTCTGGCAGAGGGATTACAACTAGTCTGCACTGGGATACTAGTTTTTACTTCATAGTAAATTGCTGTTTTCATGTGGTTGTCTCCAAAGAAAAATTATCAGTATCAGCAGATAAAAGAGAAGAAAGTGTGTCATCACTGATGAGTAATGCATGATCAGTTGAATCACTCGATGAACACATCAGGAAAGATTGAGTAGCACACTGGTGTATTGACAGCTTTTGCATCAGTATCAATGTTGGCCTATCTTTTTTCTTGATGGACTTCAGAGCCAGCCCTAATCACCACATTTGTAGTCTTTGAGCTACTGCACACTTTGGACAAAGGAAATGGTCATAGCTGTAGCTGAGAAAATAGTCAAGTGAGGAAGAGTAGCAACACAAACTCTGGCATTTCTGAAGAGTTAATTGTAGGTTTCACTTGCTTTCAAACTGTTTAAGATTTTCTGGGAATCTGGTGTTAACCTTAGGTTGGGTTTGCAGAGNAGGGGACCTAGAAGAATGAAGGAGGCAGACTTTTTATCAGGGTCTGTTGCTATAAGACAAAGGATAATTCTTTTGAACTAATAGAGGGTAGATTTAGGGTATTTATAAGGAAGACATTTTTTTACATTGTGGGTAATATTGTCAAATGTTGCCCAGAAAGGTGGTAAAAGCCCCATCCCTGGAAACATTTAAGATCAGGTTGGAAGGGGTTCTGAGCAACCTGATCTAGTTGAAGATCACAGAAACAAAGAACATTAGGGATTGGAAGGGACCTAGAAGATCATCTAGTCCAACCACCCTGCCAGAGCAGGGTCACCTAGACTAAGTCACCAGGATCACCCAGTCACCTAAATCACCAGGATGTCCCTGCTCACTGAAAAGAGGGCTGGACTAAGTGATTTTTAAAGATCTCTTCTGACCCAACCCCTTCTATGATTCTAAGATTCTTTTTACCTACAGCAGGAAGTTGGAAATATTCATGTTCTGGCAGAGGGATTACAACTAGTCTGCACTGGGATACTAGTTTTTACTTCATAGTAAATTGCTGTTTTCATGTGGTTGTCTCCAAAGAAAAATTATCAGTATCAGCAGATAAAAGAGAAGAAAGTGTGTCATCACTGATGAGTAATGCATGATCAGTTGAATCACTCGATGAACACATCAGGAAAGATTGAGTAGCACACTGGTGTATTGACAGCTTTTGCATCAGTATCAATGTTGGCCTATCTTTTTTCTTGATGGACTTCAGAGCCAGCCCTAATCACCACATTTGTAGTCTTTGAGCTACTGCACACTTTGGACAAAGGAAATGGTCATAGCTGTAGCTGAGAAAATAGTCAAGTGAGGAAGAGTAGCAACACAAACTCTGGCATTTCTGAAGAGTTAATTGTAGGTTTCACTTGCTTTCAAACTGTTTAAGATTTTCTGGGAATCTGGTGTTAACCTTAGGTTGGGTTTGCAGAGTAGAAGGACCAGAACTGTGGCCTCAAAAGATTTCTATGCTCTTCCAGTTCTCCACTAATATGAGGGAAAGGGTGGCACCAATGGGAAAGGACCTTAAATTTTTCATAGAGAAAACATTTAATGTAGCAGTTATCTGTATTTTTATTGAAAATTACAATTTTGCAATCATCATGAGAATTAAGCTTTTTTTATGAGCTCAAAAAAAAAAAAAGCATTACATTCTTATGTGTAGAATATGTATAATTAATATATACAACAGATAATGCATATGAAACTAATACGTGCAATTATGTGTGCATATGTAGTACATGTGTGTCTATAGTTGATATTGGCCTGATTAATTAGTTAAGTAAAGCTAGAGGTTTTTACAGACAGTGACTGAATTAATAACAAATGGAGAAAGATTTAGAATAGCTGAATGCTTTTGTGTGACTTTGGTCAAATTACTTAGAGGTGGAAATAATCAGTGGTTGAATTAAGCAAGAGGCCTGATACATACTGGAAAACCTCCATCGCCTGTCAGATGGTTTATGACTGTGATGAATGAGTTTGGATAAATAACGTGAACATGTGTTAAACAAGTTCAGGCCAAGTGCCACACAGCATGGTAAACAGAAATTGCACTTGGGGAATGTTTGAAAATATAAATGGCTGGTAGGTGGTATGTGGAGAGCTCTGTGAGAGGAGTCAGTCCACTGGGGAGGAAAAAAAACTTTTCTTAGGTGCTTCAGAAATAGCTTTTTATTGTTTTTACTGGTTTTAACAGATACACATGTAGAGGTTTGCTGGTAGTAAAAATAATTGTTTGGGTTGTTAAGCTGCCAAAATGGTGTTCTGTGCCCATTGTAAACTTGCCTGGAAACTTCCCTGAACCAGCACAGGACTGAAACATATGGAAAAGAACCCAACAGTTTGAGAGACACTTCCTTTACATTATTTGTTAGAAAATCTGTTCATGTGGAGGAGTTGGGGGGAATATTTAAGAAGGAAATCAGTCTCAGTAAGGATAGGTGTGCTCCAGGGTCTGTTCTGCTTCCAACTCTGCAGATGGTGAAAGAGGTAAAGAGCTGGTGCCCCAGTGGGCAGTGCACCAAGGAGGCAAGGGCTAGCTTTGGTTTCAGATGGAAAATCTGTTGTCAGAGCAGTGGTTGGTTTTACATAAAAACTTCTCTTGTATTGCTGTGTAGGACTGGTAGGGCTAATGCATTTAAGCAAACTCACTGATTTCCAAATGTAACTGAGAAACATTTAGCACAGAGATTTTTATTTGTTAACGGGGATTAAATAACTGCTTAGATATTTTCTTTGTATTCTCTCTCGCTTGCTCTTATATCCAACTATACAATTGTGAGGCCCACCAGTATCACACATCTTGTTCCTGGAAAATTTAAGATATTTTTCTCCTGTGAAAATGGGGGATAATTTTCACACATCAAGTTCTCACTCGATGATCACAGTTTTTTTATCAGCCATTTCCTGGTTTTAATATTTGTGGCTTTGGACATGTCTCTTTCTAATCATAGTACTTGAAAAGCAGAGCAGTATCCTGCTTTTACCTTGTTTTCATAAGGATGTGAAGTACCTAAGTGCTTCCACTGTTAAATCTTCTGCAGTCTGATGTACAGGTCCTTAAGAGAGTATTAAGGTGTGTCTGCAATGCCAGAGAAACCTTTATATTGACAACAGCCCGAGTAGCAATAAAAAATAGCAATTGAAGGACAAATTAATTGCAAAGGAATAAAGGATAACCACTGCAGTGCTCTCTTGCTGGGCTGTTGAGTGCCACATATGAAGCTTGAGACTCTTGTCTTCCCTGTGATGTCACCTCCCTTTACTCGTGTGTTACCATTTCTGTTACTTTAACAATATCCTTCATATATCCTAAAGAAACATCCTTCCAGAACCCATTAAGACATGGAAAAAAACAAGTTATTTGAACAAAGTTGGTTAACTAGCCTAATGTTTTTGACTGAGATCACATCTGCTCGGAACTGAGTCTATTACTTGAGGGATTGTTCTTTGCTGTGTGACTAATGCTAAAGCAAACTCAGGTCTTCATCTGTTGAATTGCTCTTTCTCCTATTTACTAAAAATCAGTAAATCTTTAGTTGAATTGCTCTCTCTGGGTTTAGGCATTTAAAGATGTGAATTAATTAGAGGATGTATATATACAGACTATCAGAAATTTAGGAAATACGAGTTACAAGTAAAGTTTAATGTGAGGAAAGGTCTGTTATGTGGAGATAGTACAAAACATTTCAGACTGAAGACATCTGAAAATTAAAGGTAGGAAAAATTGTTTAAGAAATTAGTATCTTCACTAAATGTAGAAAATTTTGAAATACACATTCTAGAGATGCTGTGTCATTTCCATTTGAATTATATGCTTATTGGGGGAATTAAGAGGCTGCATCCTCTGAGGTCCAAAGACTGCTAAACCTTGATGGTCTTTCTCAGGGTGGACTGGATTCACTGGAAAACCCTAGACATGGAGATAGCTCCAGCATATTTTGGCACGTCTTATCCAACAGTAAAAATTGGTCTGAACTTGAAGCTCTAGAGCTCATTCATGTTCTTGGCACAAATTTGTGATGTCTTTGTGCTTGGATGTTTTACCTCTTGCCAAGCTGTCAGCACTGATGAGGCATCCATCATTCTAGGGATAGTGGGCATGTGCCTAAATATTTTGTCTTTTTTAGGTGTTAGGTTGCTGTAATTTGCTTTTTGCACTTTGTGGCTAATACTGATTGAGACTGCAGGGCAGTGTGTTGGCACTGTCTTTAAAATGGAATCAACCCAGAAAGCTCAAATCATGACTAGCATGCTGGTTTTATGTGGTTGTAATCCAAGAGGCACTGATGTGCTTGTTCAAGCACAAGTATACATGTCAGCAGTCTGGAGACCCAGTTGTAAACTGAAACAAACACTAAATATCAGTCTCAAAGTACTTTTTTTTTTTTTTT
>VYZU01009286.1:13744-26908 GCA_013401355.1 Ceyx cyanopectus
ATCTTTTCCAGCCATTTTCTCTGTCCCCATTCTCTTGAATTTTGTAACCTATATTTTACTCTAACAACTACTTTTATACTGTATTACTCTCTAGGGAATAATTTTGCATTAGTATGGGGATGATCAAAATGACCTCTTAAGATTCTTCCATCACCACTTTCTCTAATACGGTGCTGTAATATTTGACCTTGTTACACAGCCTTTTCCTTTCTGTAACCTTTTGACTTTGACAGAGGAGCAGTCACAGCAATTTTTGGACACCCAGAAGTGACCTCCTTTGAAGTTATCAGCCCAAAGTGCTGTTTCCTGCACTTCAGAACTAAAGAGCATCTTAGTGCCTTTTGCATTCAAGTGGAGAGGACGTGTGTAAATAAAGCATGACAGGGAAGTACGCTACAGTGCCTGTTCCATGGCTGGAATGAATAAGCTAAAGAGGCAGAGGATCTTTATTTTGTTAGTATGTTGGCAAGGCTGTAACTTTCAAATATGCCTTTCTAGTGTTGCTTTTTATTTCAGGGAAGGAAGGAAGGAAGACAGAGCTACATGAGCAATTTGTTCTAGATCTGTTCTGTCCGTGGACCTACACAGTGAACTTAACTCCTCTGCTGTCCTTACCAACAGTAGGCTTTCCCCATGTGTCCAAACTTATGGGAAGGTAGCAGACTGGAGGAGAACTGTAGCTGCAACTGGGATTTCTGTATTCTAGCTTACAAAATCAGAAATGATCCATGTGAGCAAAGTGATTTTGCAATGGAAAGAAAGGCTGCGTTGATATTCAAGTGTTAATTGGATTCAAAGGTGCCTCGCTGTTTTGCTTTGTTCATAGCTTTCAGCTCATAGAGGGCAGTAAATGCCTTTTGTGGCATCAGCCTGGTGATAGTTTCCCCAGCTCCATCTTGACTTCACTAAGTAGTTCTAAAAGATTTTTTTTTGTGATGAGCACTCCATTTTCTTCATCTTTCCAGAGACAACTAATTTATAAAGCCTGGGGCTTTTTAAGCATACTTGAGCCATTCAGATATCTTGCTTCTGCTTTCTTTGCAGCTGATTCCTTGTTGACTCTGAATTTTCATGTCCATTCTGATTTTTCCTTCACAATCTAAGTGAAACCTTCTGTTGTGCTCTCCTGCTGTTGAACTTAGTGCTTATGTCCTTTTTTTGCACAACAGTAGAAGACAACTGAGGTAGGTTTCTGCAGTACAGATGTGAAAACAGTAGTGACTGCAGATGTATAAAACAAAAGGAAATTCACTAGTCCTTTCTGTCAGCCAGCTTCATCCTTCTGTTAGCCCATGCCAACTTAATATGTCCTTCTTTCACCTGCTTATGAGTAAGTGGGGGTCTTGGTACACTAAGTTAGGAATGAAAATAGTGAAAGGAAATTTTGACACCATCAGTTTTTAGCATAACACAGTGACACATATGGAGAATACCAGCTTCCATAGCTATAACCCCCAGGATCCAGCAGATGAAAACTTAAGGTTTCCTCTTGTACTTCACTATATAAACATTTGCTGCGTTTTAGCATCTCCTTTTAGCATAAATGTCTTTTTTTTTTCCATAACATATACAGATAGTGTGACAAATGATCTTCCTAGTGACAAATGATCTTCCTAGTTCCACTTGTATGTGGATGGGTTTACAGGAGCAAAGGAATAGTAATTTAGAGCTTTGTGAATGGTTTTTCTGTGACACATGGTTTGCTTGATGCCAAGCAACATAAACAGAATTTTGGAAGAAATGGTTGAGACATCATTTTAGACCCATTAGTACAATAAAAAATGAAAAGTCCCTTCTACCATCTATATGTGTAAAAACCTCCTTTTATATCTCACTGAATTAGATGTTGCCTTAGCTTATCTGTATGTTGATAATGAATGTCAAGCACTGACTAAAACTTAGAACCAAGGGTGGAGGATTCTCCAGGATGTTCAGGAATCATGTGTCCAGATAGAAGAGGTACCCTGAGAGGATGACTGCTCTCTCTCTATTTTACATAAACAATACAGTTTCTCAGTCTTTCCATCCTTCCTAATTCTTAAATTTAGTTCTCTGGGTGATCATTTGAGCATTATTGCTTTTTTTCAGCCTGTTGTTTTCATATTAGTGGCACTCCAGATGTTCACTTCTCCTGCTGTCTCTCCACTCTTACTGACTCCCCTCTGCTCTTCTGTATTTCTCTTTGTGGTGTGTCTTTGTTGTTGTGTGTCTCTGATTCCTTACCCTCGGGGGTCATCATTTTTTCTCATCAGTTCTGTGGAGTTTTCTTATTGTTACTTCTTTTTCAAAAAGTGATTGAATTTTATATCTCATGGAATATAGAAGGCGTAGAGTCAGTGTATGCTTCATGAGGTGGACCCTTGCAACTGGAGGGGTGGATACATTTGTCACTGAATTTAAATATATAATAGTTCTTGTGCTGAGAGTTTTATGTTAATTCCCTTGTGATAAAAAGTTAGGACATTTGGCGCTTCAGAAAAACTTTCAAAAAAGGTTTGCTTCAATCCTTCTCCCCAAAGTGGAGTTTCTGCCCTGTGTGCTCTCCTGGGAAAAATCCATGGTACCTTTTCTGCTGGTTGCTTCTTGCAGTGGCAGGAAAACAGATTTCTGCCCTTGAAGAGGCAGGAAACTCCTCCAACACACGTGTCGAAAACTGTTCTGAAGTGCTGGCCATACTGGGTATTTTTCATTCCCAGTAGACATGTTGATGTGGAGCTCTCCCTGCCTTCCTGTCCTAACCTGTGGGCTGCCTGGTGTTTGCAGGTGGCACTTTGCACCTTCTGCTTTAAGACTATGCCAGTGTGGCTTTAGGGTATGAGATGGAAAGGATGTTGAAGGCTATTCTGTGGCTTCCCCTCCTCCACTCCCCACCTGCAGGCCCTGGACAGAAAAGGGAAATAAGGATGCAGGCTTCAACGGGAGCTCTTCTCATATGCAGGCGTAATAGGATCTTCTCCCCACAAAGGACCACTTCTCCCAGGGGGAAAAGAGCCCTGCTCGATGAGGGGACCCACTGTCCCAGATAATTAGCTAAGCAGCTGCTGTGTGTCTGAATGAAAAGGAGGGGAAGGAGTTTTTGCTCTGCCAGGGAGCTGGGGCAGCATTCCTTGGAGGCAGCCTGCACATTCCTCCAAAGCACTCGGTGCTGACGGTGACGTGGGTTTGGAGCTGCACAGCCAGGCTTCCCAAAATTGTTTCATGTTGCTGTTTTTTTATGTGAATGAATCCTTTCTCCATATATTTTCTAAGGGGTCTGGGAGGAAAAGGAGAGGGCCTTGTCTGGCCAACACATTTATGACTATCTTTCGTGGACAAAAGCAAAACTAAAGAGGGAGTCTTTTCTTGGCACAAGACCAGGTCTTTTCTAAGAGGACTGTTTTAATTTGTCATGCAGTGAAAGACTGTCACACTGTAATAATTAGTTTTATATACAGTGTTTTTTTTATAGATCTGTAGCACTATATGTACCTGTGGGCTCACATGAGTAACCCAGTGAAGCCTTCCAGGCTGCTTCCTGAAGCCTGTTCACAGGNGGAATGAAAATAGTGAAAGGAAATTTTGACACCATCAGTTTTTAGCATAACACAGTGACACATATGGAGAATACCAGCTTCCATAGCTATAACCCCCAGGATCCAGCAGATGAAAACTTAAGGTTTCCTCTTGTACTTCACTATATAAACATTTGCTGCGTTTTAGCATCTCCTTTTAGCATAAATGTCTTTTTTTTTTTTTCCATAACATATACAGATAGTGTGACAAATGATCTTCCTAGTGACAAATGATCTTCCTAGTTCCACTTGTATGTGGATGGGTTTACAGGAGCAAAGGAATAGTAATTTAGAGCTTTGTGAATGGTTTTTCTGTGACACATGGTTTGCTTGATGCCAAGCAACATAAACAGAATTTTGGAAGAAATGGTTGAGACATCATTTTAGACCCATTAGTACAATAAAAAATGAAAAGTCCCTTCTACCATCTATATGTGTAAAAACCTCCTTTTATATCTCACTGAATTAGATGTTGCCTTAGCTTATCTGTATGTTGATAATGAATGTCAAGCACTGACTAAAACTTAGAACCAAGGGTGGAGGATTCTCCAGGATGTTCAGGAATCATGTGTCCAGATAGAAGAGGTACCCTGAGAGGATGACTGCTCTCTCTCTATTTTACATAAACAATACAGTTTCTCAGTCTTTCCATCCTTCCTAATTCTTAAATTTAGTTCTCTGGGTGATCATTTGAGCATTATTGCTTTTTTTCAGCCTGTTGTTTTCATATTAGTGGCACTCCAGATGTTCACTTCTCCTGCTGTCTCTCCACTCTTACTGACTCCCCTCTGCTCTTCTGTATTTCTCTTTGTGGTGTGTCTTTGTTGTTGTGTGTCTCTGATTCCTTACCCTCGGGGGTCATCATTTTTTCTCATCAGTTCTGTGGAGTTTTCTTATTGTTACTTCTTTTTCAAAAAGTGATTGAATTTTATATCTCATGGAATATAGAAGGCGTAGAGTCAGTGTATGCTTCATGAGGTGGACCCTTGCAACTGGAGGGGTGGATACATTTGTCACTGAATTTAAATATATAATAGTTCTTGTGCTGAGAGTTTTATGTTAATTCCCTTGTGATAAAAAGTTAGGACATTTGGCGCTTCAGAAAAACTTTCAAAAAAGGTTTGCTTCAATCCTTCTCCCCAAAGTGGAGTTTCTGCCCTGTGTGCTCTCCTGGGAAAAATCCATGGTACCTTTTCTGCTGGTTGCTTCTTGCAGTGGCAGGAAAACAGATTTCTGCCCTTGAAGAGGCAGGAAACTCCTCCAACACACGTGTCGAAAACTGTTCTGAAGTGCTGGCCATACTGGGTATTTTTCATTCCCAGTAGACATGTTGATGTGGAGCTCTCCCTGCCTTCCTGTCCTAACCTGTGGGCTGCCTGGTGTTTGCAGGTGGCACTTTGCACCTTCTGCTTTAAGACTATGCCAGTGTGGCTTTAGGGTATGAGATGGAAAGGATGTTGAAGGCTATTCTGTGGCTTCCCCTCCTCCACTCCCCACCTGCAGGCCCTGGACAGAAAAGGGAAATAAGGATGCAGGCTTCAACGGGAGCTCTTCTCATATGCAGGCGTAATAGGATCTTCTCCCCACAAAGGACCACTTCTCCCAGGGGGAAAAGAGCCCTGCTCGATGAGGGGACCCACTGTCCCAGATAATTAGCTAAGCAGCTGCTGTGTGTCTGAATGAAAAGGAGGGGAAGGAGTTTTTGCTCTGCCAGGGAGCTGGGGCAGCATTCCTTGGAGGCAGCCTGCACATTCCTCCAAAGCACTCGGTGCTGACGGTGACGTGGGTTTGGAGCTGCACAGCCAGGCTTCCCAAAATTGTTTCATGTTGCTGTTTTTTTATGTGAATGAATCCTTTCTCCATATATTTTCTAAGGGGTCTGGGAGGAAAAGGAGAGGGCCTTGTCTGGCCAACACATTTATGACTATCTTTCGTGGACAAAAGCAAAACTAAAGAGGGAGTCTTTTCTTGGCACAAGACCAGGTCTTTTCTAAGAGGACTGTTTTAATTTGTCATGCAGTGAAAGACTGTCACACTGTAATAATTAGTTTTATATACAGTGTTTTTTTTATAGATCTGTAGCACTATATGTACCTGTGGGCTCACATGAGTAACCCAGTGAAGCCTTCCAGGCTGCTTCCTGAAGCCTGTTCACAGGATTGGACTCGTATGCCTGACTTCTTGCTGTGCTGCTCAGGTTTTTAACCAGTTTTATATTGTATAAATTCATTCAGATACAACAACAGCCATGTAAAGCAGTGTAGTAATAGATTTGGAAGCGTGGTACTTGGCATTTACAGAAAGAGGGGTTGTATTTTTAATTGCCATAAACATTTTTCTTTAATTTTTTTTCCCCCATCAGTGCTGGTAGAAATCTTGACAGGTCATTTAAATCCTAAAAGTCTATTGCTGTTGCTTCAATCACTGATACTTCCTCCTAGTGAGCACTTAAAATGTTTTATTAATTGATGCAGAGACAAGAATTAAATTTTTAGTTTCTAAGTACTATCCAGTTTCCAAATAGCTAGTGAAGCCAGAGAATATTGCTGCTTCTGTCCCATGCAAGGACTTTAGAAATGAATGGCAGGAAATGTTTCAAATGTCATTTAATTAGATCTGCTCCAGGTACCCTGCTAATGTAATCAAATGTGGAGTTAATCTCCCTTTTATGTTTTTGTAAGGAAAGGAGCTTCATCTTGAAATTAAAATTTAAAGACAAGAGGCATGGATGGGAGATGTGGAGGTCATTCAGGCAGCAGCAAGTGAAGCAGAGCAACTCCCATTTGTGCTCAGCCAGATGTTCATGAGCCTTTGCCAATAGCTCAGAAGGCTGATACTACATAAATTTCTATATCCCAGGGACTAATTCAATGGGTGTGATGGAGGAGGAAGGGAGGAGGATGATACTGTGTTGGTCAGAGGTCAGGTGTAACCCAAGACTGAAACAAGCAATATTTCAGCCAGTTCTGTTTTTTTCTTTTATTAATGTGGAATGAAAACATTTGTTTTCCCATAAAAAGCAGAGGAAAAGTCAATGCTTCCATTAAGAATATTAAGACCAATTATTATTTTCCCCCAATTATCCCTTTCCCCAAGTAGTTGAATACCCAATGAAATTCGAGCTGCTGATGGTCATCTTGGAAAATATGGAATCCCCTCCTGAAAGCTACCAGTGGCCTGATAAAATAAAGATCTTTTGTCTTGTTTTCTGAGAAGAGGCCAATTGTGAACCAAACTCCCTCCGATACACCACATTTGTACCAATTCGTGTAAAGAAATCCCTTTTCACCTAACATGAGTTGTTTTCCTTTGCTCTGTAAGAGTTATTTTCTACAAAAGCAAAAAACATCACAGAGCAATAAATAGTGTTTTTTTAGAACATAAGGCTTTCTCTTAGCTAAATTACTGCCATTGCAAGAAAATAGGTGTTTGCTACCTCTCACTGCATTTCTGTCTGTATCATAAGCCTGGTTATGTTTGATGTGCTGCCTGTAGAAAGAATTGGTGAGCAAATGGAATCTCTTTGTCATTCAAGGATATACACCTACCCTGTAGCATCTGAAGGTAAATGTGACTCTTCCTAGTTACAGAAAGGTAAATTAAACCCAAACGCATACCAGTACCTGGTTTTCTATCGGATAGTTTCAAAAGTGGTGACTGATTTTAAAAGTTTGTGCTTGTCAGGTGTTATGATTTTTCATTTCTCAGGATGCCCTCCAGTGTCCAGATTAAAAACAGGGTTTCAAAGTTAATGAAGTACCAGCTCAGCATCCCAAGCACTATTGCTCAATCGAGGGGAGCCCTTGGAGCAACGGAGTGCCTTTTCTTTCATCAAATAAAGAAATAGGCAGTGCCCTCTAGTGTTAGTCAATATCAGAAGGAACCACCATGAGAGTTTTCTATCATCTAGGTATGTACAGTTAAACCTATTTCACAGTCACAGATGCAGTTCTTTATTTCTTGAGGAAAAGTAATATAAAAGAACTGCAGTAGCAGAGCTTATCAGGATGTAACTGTCAGAAATGCAGTAATTTAATAGGTGGGTACAGTCAGATATTTCAAACTCCTTGACTTGTTTTATCTTTTCTGATTTTGAAGTGTACAAATGTAGTATGTCTCCAACCTATAGCTGACCTGGGAAAGGATGGGAGATGTGTTTTACCAAAGACTCAAGGAGCTTGAAGGAGTGATGTAGCAGCAGGTGTTTCTGCTTGAGGTTTGGAGCTTCACTTTCTGGCATTAGGCATTCCTGGTGTATGTGTTCAAGCTTATTTGCAACACATTGGAATAAGGCAGTGGGCATAAAGAGCTTTTGGGCTGTTCTTGGAGCACCTCAGAATTTTTTTGTTCTGATGATAGTATCAGGTTGAACTGCTGTTCAAAGCTAAGGTATCATTTGTTTCAGTTAAAGAGAGTTCTGCCAGAGGTGCACTATGGGAATTACAGCCACGTGCTTTAGCATGGGGGGCTTTTCTCAGTCTGCAAATGTGAAACAGCAATCATTAAAAACCATTTGCCTCCTGCTTTCTGAATTGTTTTCAGTGTGAATACAGTAAGCGCATGTGCTTTTTCTTATAAAAAAAAAAAAAAAAGGTCTACCATAGGAAAAGAGCTTACAAGTGATTATTGCTTTTGATTCTGCTAATGCATTTTCATAGCCTTTGGTTGCAATTCTGGGGCTTCTGGGATGAGCCCTGAGGTTCCCATGGTGGTTACTGCTGATAAACAGGAATCTTGTAATGCCTTGCAAGCAGATTGCTGAGGGTCCCTGCCCCATAATGGAGTGGCCATCTCATTTTCTCCTTGTATTATGCTCTGTGAAGAGGCTAGGAACTTGTATTCCTGAGCTGATTCATCAAAATAAGCTCCATGTGAGGAGAATCTGCACATGTACATTGTTTTTGTGTAGATTACTGTTCCCTTGTGGTGTCAGAAATAAGATAACTTACCTGGACTGATGCCCCCTCAAAAGGGGTGTGAGACCAGCTCAATGTTTGCAGTACAAGCTGCTACCACGTCACCACTGCTGCTGCCAATCTTGATACTCCCAGCAGTTGCTGAGTCTTCAGCTCTAATGACAGACCACTTTTTGAGCTGCAGTTAATAACTTCAGTCCTCTTTGCTATATGCAAGCAGGGAGAGCATTGTTTGTGCTAATTGCCAAGGATGATGTTATGCTCTGTGAAAAGACAAAGAAGAAAAATGTTTGGCATTGTTGCTCTTGAGACATACCAAAAATCTGCACGCAGCAATGAAAGCAACCAGTGTGATGGTATCATGACAATGCTTCATTAGGACTTTACCCCAGGCCATGATGATCATTGTTCCTCTTTAAGACCAAGACCAACAGATGGCATTGGTTAGGACATTGATATTTATGTACAAAGATGCCAGCACTTGAAGAAGTGGTGCCTTTCTTAATTAAGATGATAATGTACTGCCTTGTTTGGAGAGATTCTGCCTGTAATGATGCTGGTGAGTTATGAATAGAGGGAAATTAGTAATAACAAATGCCAGATGGAGGTATCTTTCAAAGAGAAATATTTTGTGTAATACAGCATGTAAAGTTGACAGACTGGGTCTTAAAAGACTGTTATTATTCTGTAAGCTTTCCTGACAAAATTGCTCTTTATCTTGCCAAGAAATGTAGTTTCATATGCCAGTGTGTTTTTAAGTGTGAGTAATTAAAGTATGCCTCTAAGTTTATGGCTTGAAGTGAAATCTGGTCCTGCAATGTTTTGTCAGGAATCTATAAACAGTGTAAGGAGGAGAGAACTTATAACAACAATAGCTTTGCCAATTCTACACATTCTGTCTTTGAAATCAGAGGCAATTAGAAATGAACAAAATTACTTTGAAAGTTTAAAACAAAACAAACCTGCCTATGTTGCTGAACTTCTACTAGATCTTTTTTATTTGTTTGAAGATAATAATTGAGAATAAGAAACATTTTTCTAAAATGAACACCTGCCTTGATTGAAGTAAAAAATGATGGAGTTAAATGCATTGAATCCTCAGANCCAAAGTTCTTAAGTAATACAAATACTTTAAAAAGAACTGCAATGCATTTCTTGTTCTTTAAAATAAGAATATATCAGGTTGTTAAATAAGGCTTACTATAGAATTACTGGAGGGGAATCCTCAAAATAGAACAGTTCCCAATAATTTCTGTGTTACATTATGCATCTAATGTAATAACATAGCAAAAGAAACCATGGTTCAATAAGCTTCCATAACATGAATATATTGACAAAGCAGAATTCTGAGAACTTCAGGCACCTGCTTTATTTCCCACATCTAGTTCTTTCCAGTAAGAGCAAAGCACCTACCTGTTTAAATGTATTTACTCTCTCTGTTATTATGAAACCTGTCTCTCTCTACTCACAGTTTGTTAACACTGAAAATACAAACCAACCTTCAATTACTGCACCTAAGCATGCCAGTGTGGCTAGAAATTTGCACAAGAAAATAAAACACTTCCAAACACATTGAGGTTTCTTACAATAAATGGTAAACATTTGTCTCCTGTCTCTGAATTAGTTACTCTATGTTTGTCTTTTTCTTCATCAACTTCAACTAGTATATTTGGAGTTCCTCTATTAAAAAAGGCAAACATAGAGTAACTAATTCAGAGACAGGAGACAAATGTTTACCATTTGCCTCCTGCTTTCTGAATTGTTTTCAGTGTGAATACAGTAAGCGCATGTGCTTTTTCTTATAAAAAAAAAAAAAAAAAAGGTCTACCATAGGAAAAGAGCTTACAAGTGATTATTGCTTTTGATTCTGCTAATGCATTTTCATAGCCTTTGGTTGCAATTCTGGGGCTTCTGGGATGAGCCCTGAGGTTCCCATGGTGGTTACTGCTGATAAACAGGAATCTTGTAATGCCTTGCAAGCAGATTGCTGAGGGTCCCTGCCCCATAATGGAGTGGCCATCTCATTTTCTCCTTGTATTATGCTCTGTGAAGAGGCTAGGAACTTGTATTCCTGAGCTGATTCATCAAAATAAGCTCCATGTGAGGAGAATCTGCACATGTACATTGTTTTTGTGTAGATTACTGTTCCCTTGTGGTGTCAGAAATAAGATAACTTACCTGGACTGATGCCCCCTCAAAAGGGGTGTGAGACCAGCTCAATGTTTGCAGTACAAGCTGCTACCACGTCACCACTGCTGCTGCCAATCTTGATACTCCCAGCAGTTGCTGAGTCTTCAGCTCTAATGACAGACCACTTTTTGAGCTGCAGTTAATAACTTCAGTCCTCTTTGCTATATGCAAGCAGGGAGAGCATTGTTTGTGCTAATTGCCAAGGATGATGTTATGCTCTGTGAAAAGACAAAGAAGAAAAATGTTTGGCATTGTTGCTCTTGAGACATACCAAAAATCTGCACGCAGCAATGAAAGCAACCAGTGTGATGGTATCATGACAATGCTTCATTAGGACTTTACCCCAGGCCATGATGATCATTGTTCCTCTTTAAGACCAAGACCAACAGATGGCATTGGTTAGGACATTGATATTTATGTACAAAGATGCCAGCACTTGAAGAAGTGGTGCCTTTCTTAATTAAGATGATAATGTACTGCCTTGTTTGGAGAGATTCTGCCTGTAATGATGCTGGTGAGTTATGAATAGAGGGAAATTAGTAATAACAAATGCCAGATGGAGGTATCTTTCAAAGAGAAATATTTTGTGTAATACAGCATGTAAAGTTGACAGACTGGGTCTTAAAAGACTGTTATTATTCTGTAAGCTTTCCTGACAAAATTGCTCTTTATCTTGNATTGAGAATAAGAAACATTTTTCTAAAATGAACACCTGCCTTGATTGAAGTAAAAAATGATGGAGTTAAATGCATTGAATCCTCAGATTCTAGGCCTTTTTAATAACTTCCTGAGAGAGGGAAATAAAACTTAATTTCATTTTTTGTACTATAAATTAGTAATTAAAAGAGAAATAGAGGAAAGAAAGTAAACATTGAGGGTTGATATTTCATTTTCTCATAAGAATATTCCCACTCCATGGGCATTCTAGCCTTAGTCTCATGTCCTGCTGGCCAGAGTCCATTCCAGAGAATGTCTTTTTTTGACGACCTGCGGGTAAGGCAAAGTGTGTCATGGGAGGTGACTGTGAAGATTTTATTATCCTCAGATTGCATTAATGTAATAAAATTTAATTTAGGACTGAGGAATGTCTCATATGCCAAACATAGTAGACTATGGAAATTGAAGAGCATACCTTCTGCTCCATCCATGTATAATTGCAGATAGCTTCTAAATCTGTGATAATAAATTTGACATGTACAGTCCAAGATTTCATCCAAAGGCACAAACATCGTGGCAGGGTTCAGCAAGACAGCAGAGTAGTTGCTTTTGTCTTAAAATTACTTCTCTGAGTATGCATTAGTAAGGGAATAGATGAAGTAATGTTTTTCAGTATTGGATGATGAAAAGAAGGCTTCTGCTTCATTTAGAAAAAGATCAAGATCAGTTTTCATGAGAATAGAACACTGTTTTGAATTATGCTTAGAACAGACTGTCCGACTGTTTCTGGTATTAACGTTCATTGCCATTACAGAAAGGATTTAACAATAGAAAGATGAGAACACAAGAAAAGAATGTCTAGAGGGAAGGCAGTCAAGGATGGGATTCAGTGGCTCTAGTTTTGATAACAAAAGCGAAGAGCACTCTCAGTTGAATCTTTTGAGATTAATCTGGTACTTTCAATAAACCCTAAATTTACCTTAATGCAGAAAGAGCAGGATTTCCAAGCATCTTGTCAAAGCTGTTGTAAATGTACCTGGGAGAGGCTTATGGACAACTGAACCCTGGTTTTGTTTGCACTTTTTTAATGAATGAATGCTGTACATATAAAAAACAAAACTGCTTTCTTTAATAGCAGTTTGCCTAATGGGAAATGGGCACTATGACTCTTGAACCCCAACTGTTTTGATATCTGTGCTGCCTTTTTTGCCATGTGAGTTTTATTAATTCTAAATCTCTTTCTCTTGTCTTTTTTTTTCCCCCAGAAAAACTTTACAATTCCAATGGAAGGGAGCTGAGACGGGCACTCTTCTCCTTGAAACAAATATTTCAGGTGAGGTAATAATGTCTGTCCATGTGATTTGAATATGGATTGAATTTCGTACTTTAATGTAAGGAATAAGTTTCTGGCAAAAAAGGGATTGTAAGACTTCATTTGTTATGTGCAATTAGCCAATTACTTCTTAGAATTTTTATTTTTTCCGGATACAGAGTAGAATCATAGAATCATAGAATGTTAGGGGTTGAAAGAGACCTAGAAGATCATCTAGTCCAACCCCCCTGCCAGAGCAGGATCACCTAGACCAAGTCACTCAGGAACTGATCCAGGTGGGTCTTGAGTGTCTCCAGAGAAGGAGACTCCACAACCTCCCTGGGCAGCCCGTTCCAGGCTCTGTCACCCTCACTGTGAAGAAGTTTTTCCTTGTGTTTACTCTAAACCTCTTGTACTCCAACTTATTCCCATTGCCTCTTGTCCTATCGTTGGATGACACTGAGAGGAGGCTCCATCCTCCCTACACTCACCCTTAACATATTTGTAAACATTGATGAGGTCCCCCCTCAGTCTCCTC
>VYZU01009287.1:0-15149 GCA_013401355.1 Ceyx cyanopectus
TTTTTTTTTTCCTTAAAAAAACAAATGCAGCTCTGGCTGCAAAATGTCTATATGAAATGTACACTTTGAGTGAGAAAACAGCCCATACAACTAATTGCTTGTGATGGAAGGGAAGGGAAACACTTGCCCAGCTTTTCTGGGGTGATTATCCTCTAAACACACCCTCAATGACAGGAAAACTCAACTGTGACAATTCTTGGTTGGAAATGCAACTGAAGAGGAATTTTTCTGTGGCTTTTCTCCAAAGAGGCCAGCAGAGGATTAAAAGATGATTGGTGATCCACAGAACATCCATCTCCTGCTTTCCACATACTACTAGATTGCTAATTAAAAGAAGATTATATTTTGGGTAGTTCATTAAAAAGAATCAAAAGTGATGTCTGTTTAAGCAGTGAGTAGTTTTGCTTCAGCAGTGAAGCAGAAATTGATCAGATTTTAAGGCTGAGGAGTTTTGGGGGCTTTTTCTTTTGTGTCTCCTTGTGGAAATTTGGAATAACTGAGCAGTTAAAATTCATGATCTACACTTTTGTGTCATTATTATTGCATTAGCATGAAATTATGGTTCTAGTTAGTCATAATTATACTCATAATTATTCAATTTATCACTATAGGTCCTCCTGGAAATTTTATTGGAAGAGTTATTAACATTAATAAATTGTTTTTCTTCATCTCCATATTATTAATTCACCTCATGTGCAATATGAACTATCAGCCATAAAATTCTTACTAACTCTGCTCTCTGTTTGGCTGATTTAATGATGGAAAAGTCTGATAACCTTTAGCTGGTTTCCTGGTACAGCCACTGGTCTTCTTCACCAAAGGTAAACAGAGAGACAGGGGAAATACTCAGTCTAAAATGCACCCAACTGACAGAATTGTTTCTGTCTAGCACAGCAGGTTTTTTTGGTTTGCTAAAATCTGTGACTAAAATTAAGGAAAATTTTGATCTGCATATTTTCTGAGTCATTTTCCATGCTGTGTTGATGTGTAAGTACTTACACCTCTGTGTATCTATAGATATCCACCTTCTTTCTTTCCCTCCTACTGGCCTGACTGATGTTCATCATTGTCTGCTCATCTTTTATGTGATAGAAATGAAGCAGAAGATCCAATTCTATTTTCAGACATCAAAATTATTGAGTCCAATTATTGAGTCATCATTTCAAACTTTTTTTTTTCCCTATCTCTGAAGCATGTTGATTCATTCCAAAATTGAAAATTACTTAACAAATCTTTCTTGGGATGGATAAAAAAGCTGTAGCAAAACATTTTTTAAGATATATGGCAGAGGGCAGAGGAGCAGTCATTTATTACCTAGTCCTGTGGTTCTTTTTAGAACAAATATCAATACCCTCATTACTGCCCAAATCGATTTTTTAATTGTGAATTATTTTAAAGACAAGAGGTCAAAATATTGGAATTGACATGGAATCATTCATTTAATAAACCTGCTGCTTTATTGTGGCATTGAAGCTGAGACTTTGGGGTTTGAAGTATTTCTTACTGTTCTCTCTCCAGTTGTGTTCACTGCAAGTATTTAATTCCCATTTCTAATGCTTTCACACTTAAACAAGGAATGCAACTGGTTGGCAATTCTATAATACAAAGGTAGATGGGAAAAAGGAATATATTTTGAAATTACAGACTTTTAAAATGTGAGCTCAATAATACAAATATTTTTGGTGCTTTTTCTTGTGTTCTGAAGAATTGCTTGCCAGATAAATTCTATATAGAATGTTTTTATTAATACCTTCTGTGCAAAAGTTTTCTTGCAGAGAGTGGCATGAAACACTAATGCAGATATTCCTTCCCAGCTATCCCCACATTGCACACTATGTGTTTCAGGTAGCAGCCAAATTAGTCAGAAACTTATATTTAAGTTAAAATTACTGAAAATTAATAGCAAAGGGTAATCATCATTAAGACACAAAAGAAGCAATTATTACCTCCTCTAGATGTTGATATCATCTATGCTGATGGAAATATGAACACAAACAGAATGATTTAAGAAATATGAACAGAATGATTTAAGAAATATGAACACAAACAGAATGATTTAAGAAATCAGATTAAATACACTTTATACACAAACACACCTCAGTTTTGGGCTTTGTATTGTAGTATAGGATTAAAACTTTTTTAGACTGTTCATAAGAATCTGAATGTTTTCGTGGTATTTTACTATGTAAATATAATGGAGGAAAATGTATTTATCTGCAGAAAAAGTCATGAAAAACATATTGGAAAAGGAGTTGCCTTTGGACCATGTGAAGATGTACATTTTGACCTTTTTTTCTGAAATAAAAACAGAGACAACCGACAGCCTCAATAACCATATCTTCATATCTCATAGCAAAAAAAATCCTCATTTTCTGCTGTAGATGGGGATACCCAAACTGGTTTTCTCGCACACCATATGTTCCAAAATGTGTGACAAACACACTTTCAGTATTGAAGATTATTGTACACCCCCAGAACCTCTTCAGCAAGCCTGGCAAGCTGTCTCCAGGGTGGACTAATTGGTGACTGGCAGGTGAACAATATTTGGTGTGCTTTTTAATTTTTTTTTTCATTATTTTTTTGGGTTTTAATACTGGAATGATAGAAAGAAAAATCACATTGCAAAAAAAAAAAGTGTAAAATAGAATCATAGAATCATTCATGGTGGAGAAGCCCCTTGGGATCATCCAGTTCAACCATTAACTGCTCTACACAGCTCACCCCTAACCCATGGCCCTCAAACCCACAACCCAACCCCCCTGAAACACCCCCAGGGCTGGGGACTCAACCCCCTCTCTGCTTCCCAGAGCTGCTTATAAATAGAAACTTTTTCAGTGTTGAGGGTTGTTTGGTTTATTCTGAGCAATTAATAATAGATTATTAAAATTAAAACCAAATCCCCCAAATCTCCAGCTTGAATTGGGAATAACTATGGGCTAATAAAGATGGTAAGAAAAAAAAAGAAGATGGTACATCAATATCATTTAAATATTAAAGGCTTCTCCTTGAGAGGATTAAATAACAGTTATAAGGATGTGATGTCCTCTGACTTTGATAGTCACTGGCACTAAAAAAGGGAATTTATTATAATAAAGAAATAGTCTTATGTTTTTGCTGTTGCTGTAGCTGAAGAAAGCAAATTCTATTGCTGTGCACATGGGCTGCTGGGGCCAGTCCCTTTCTGAGGGATAAGATTTGGTGGGTTAAAGAAGTGTCAGAAAATGAGGATGAANAGAAAAGAATGTGCAATCTCAAGGGGTTGCAATATCATCAGCACAGGGAGAAGTGCTTTCTTATGTAAATATAAGAGAAAATATTGCTATAAGAAGTAAAATGAGCATAGGTACATATAAAACTGCTTTATGTTCTTTGATGAAATGGTTTTATGTGCTGCATCTGTGCAATTCTTGACCTGCTGCAATAGTACACATCAGCCTGCAAGATATTAGGAAAAGCAAATTAGTGTTGAATTATTTGGGCTTTTTTTTCCTTTAAAACTTTAGGATTTGTTTTGAATTTTGCTGTGTCTTACAGAAATAGCTTTAAAATACCCAAACTGATTTACTTTGTATTTCAGATGAGTCTTAAAACTGGCTAATACCACATTAGAATTTAGAAAAGCCTCTTTATGTACAAAATGGGGCAGCTATAACATGAAAAGCATATTCAGTTTTACACAAGTTTTGTATAAATTTCCTTTTCTGACCATTACATTATTTATAAGTAATGTAAAAATGGTAGAACTTAGCAGAACCATGAAAAAATTACAAGTATTTTCTTTTTTTCCAGTGCAAATTTGGGTTTGATGCTTGATCTAGCTTTGAATTTTTACCATTGCACTGATAATGGCCATAGCTGGAAAGGACAGTAATACTTTAAACATCTTTTTAAGCATATTTGGATCACAGCTGCCTCAAAAGTAGTTAAAAAAGGCTAGAGCTTGAAGAAGAGGTTTTATGGTCTCCATTTCCTTGGTTACATCCTTTCCCAGAGACAGAATCAAGTATAAATTCAAGGCAGTGGAAATGCAAGCATTAAAACTGCAGCTCTGGATTGCACACATCTATTTTAAGCTGTGCAAGTAGAGAATTAAAGACCAGACTATTTTATTCCAGAGTTCATCTCCATTTCTATTAGCATCTTTGTCACAAGATGAATTAATTTGATACCATTTTCTTTTCTCATTACACTCCTTGACATGAATATAGTCATATGTTCTTTTCTGAGGGAGAAGATACTTGCAGAACTCTGAATAATTCTGCCTCTGATGCTCATACAGTAACTCCAAAATACTTTAAAGGAACTACAGTTGTGTCTGAATCACCATGTAGCTCAGCAGATATTTTTATATATCATCAGAGTTGGGTTTTTTTGTGGTTAGCACAGCTCCAAATCTGATGCTGGGGTGAATATTGTCATCTCACCACACATTCTTTCATGTGTTTTCATTATCTTTCAGTACCTGGTCACTGTCTGCTTCTGGAAACAGATTTATCCTCAAGAATTGCTTCCATGACTTGAGCATCTCAGGTGACCAGAAGGGATTTCTCCATTTTCAGAGCTCCAATAAACCAGCACTAGTTGCTCCCTATGTTACCATCACTGTTTTTGCAATGTCACAGCACTAGTGTTGTTATTTCTTCTGCTAAGAAGCAGTTGACCAAAAGTCAAGCCAGAGAAATTGAATTCAGCTCTGGGAGAAAATGGTGCTCAAGCCCATTGGTTGTCTGAGTAGATGTTGTTGTAATCCTATTTATTTCACAGTCACATACAAAGTTCTGAACACAGCACAAAGAGAATGGAACTGGTGTCAGTGCTAGAGGTGAAAAAGAGGAGTCATTTTTCAATAATATTTAGGTTAAAAACTCTCCCTCAAAACACCAGTTGTTTTTTGTAGTTTCTACCCTGTCTTTATTTAAAAAAATAAATAAATCAGTGTATTCCCAGCGAGATCAGTGGCAAATGCTTGTGTTTTAGGAGGTAGATTCTGGAGCTGGGACAATCTGATTCTACATGAGTGTAATTTTTGCCTGATTTTATCCTAAAAACCATTCACTCCAGGTCAATAAATGTTAACAATCACAGCCTGTTCCCAAACCAGCTGTTAAAATTTAATTAACCCAAACCAGCATCACTTTCAAAGTCCTCTTTACAATACCCAATGTTGAAAATTGAGTTTTTCAACCAGCAGGATGCAGTCCTGAAGAAGAGGTGTAAATAATTTTGTATGAGAAGTCCAGTATGATTATAACTATTAATTTAATTTCTTTCTACTAAATTCCTTGCAACAAAAGCAGTATATAAATACTCAGTTATAAAAATATTTTCTGAACATTTAAATGGGACTTGAAACATGGCTCTGGAAAAATAACAAAGAACAAAAGTTTCATTTTCAATTCTGATAATAATTTGACTCATGTTGCATGCTTTAGGCACAGTCATTTTCAATACCTACTATTAAGAGAGCTTCTGCATTTTAATAGCCTACATGCATCACATTTCTCCCAGACTTTGCTACTTATTGAAATCAAAGCCTGGTACAAAGTTGAAATAATACTTAATACAAAGAAGGCTTGAGTTTGAATATGAAGAACCTAGATACAAAATTATTTCAGGGATTCCTACTGTATGAAAACCAGAGAATTTAGCTGTTCAGCCTCTGCTTAAAGTCAGAAATAAAATCAGTTTCTGTTTCACTGATCACCTCAGCCTGCCATGGAGCACCCCTAACCATGCAGCACTTTGCTACTTCTGTCCTTTTTCCCCTAAATGCAGATTAATTTCTATTAGATGTGATGTCATTTTAACTTGAAAGATATTCTTCTGCTTCTACTTTTACTGCTCCTGGACAAATTTTTGTTCTTGGGAAGTTAATGGCTGTTTTGTCATAATCACCAGTGGGAACAGAAGCAGCTCCTATAATGTGATAATTATTTTAAGCCAAATCTGAAGCTGTAACAGACAGAACTCTATTGCTAGGTTATCATTTAATTAGTTTGCCATAAGATACACTGATAAGAATGGACTCCATCCACTCTGTTATGTGTCAGTTGCAAATAGTTCTCTATCTCATTATCAGAGTTCTTCCCCATCAGATATGCAGAGCCTTATGCATACCTAAGAGATTGGGAACTTGTCAAATGCTTTTGCAGGCACCAGGCTGATGGTTCCAGGGGCTAAACCCTTGACTACAGCACTGGTCCATGCAGAGCTGGGAGCTCCATCCCCACCACAGCTTTGCTAAGAGTCACCTCAGTGAACCTTCCTCAGCTGGTCACAGATCCCAGGATGTCAGGGGTTGGAGGGGACCCTGGAGATCTCAGAGTCCAAACCCCTGCCAGAGCAGCCCATGGCACAGAATCTGATCCAGCACAGGGCACAGAACAGACCCAGGGGGGCTGGGAACTCTCCAGAGGAGACTCCACAACCTCTCTGGGGAGCCCCTGCCAGGCTCTGGCACCTCCCAGTGCAGAAGCTCCTCCTCATGCTGAGCTGGCTCCTCCTGTGCTCCAGCTCCAGCCACTGCCCTTGTCCTGTCCCAGGGCACAGTGAGCAGAGGCTGCCCCTCCTCCTGACACTCAGCTCTGGGGACCCATGGCTTCCAGCCCCTCTCAGCCTGCTCTGCTCCACATTCCAGAGCCCCAGGGCTCTCAGCCTGTCCTCAGCAGACCCCTGTTCAGCCCCTTCAGCATCCCTGCAGCCTCTGCTGGACTCTCTGCAGCAGATCCTTGTCCCTCTGGAGCTGGGGGCCCAGCACTGGATGCAATATTCCAGGGGAGGTCTCAGCAGGGCAGAGGGGGAGCAGAAACTCCCTGGATCTGCTGGACACTCCTCCTGATGCTCCCCAGGAGCCCATTGGTCTCCTGGCCACCAGGGCCACTGCTGTCCATGGAGAGCCTGGTGTCCAGCAGGACTCCCAGCTCCTTCTCCACGGGCTGCTCTCCAGCAGATCCCCTCCCAAGCTGTCCTGGTGTCATTGATTCTTCCTTCCCAGCTGCAGGACTTTGCACTTCTCCTGGTTAAACCTCAAGGGAAACTCTTGCAGTGCAGTGGATATGAAATATCTTCATATTAGATATTACAGAGACTTCATCTAGGCAAGAGGAGGCCACTACCAAGATCCAGAGATGGGTCTAAGTGTCAGTGAAAGGTTGGCTGCCTGTTGATGGAAGGACTGGAAGAGGCCAAGATGGGAACAGAGAAGAGCTTCATTAGTTTTGTCACAGTCAAAACAGAGAGAGAGAAATAACCAGAAAGCTTTACAAAGGGGAAAAAAAAGAGTATTTTTTTCTTTCACTTAATACAGAGAAGGTATCTGCATCTCTCTATTGTCTGTGGAGAGGAGCTATGAAACTAATTTAGATAAGCTGCCCTGCATTTTAGGCAGCTCCAGTGAAAGGAATCTTAATGAATGCTAAAGAAACTCAGTGCTAAAGGAAAAAAAAGAATAAAGAAGTGGACAGAGATTTCTGGGATACCTCACAACAATACCTGCTGACATAAAAAAAAAAAAGAACGAGAAGAAAAACCATAAAAAATAAAGGATTAACTCAAGAGAAATGAGACTCAAAGAGCAGCCACTCAGACTACCCTGTTTGAGGCAGGTTCAAGATCCAGTCTCTTTTCTGTTACTGGTGCCTTCACCAGGCAGATGGAAAGTGTTTCACCATCTCTAGCCTGCTCATAAAAGCTCTTTTCTGTCTCCTCTAGATCATTTTTTTTCAGACTGAAGAATCTGAAACCTACTTATCACTCATCTATTTTCCCACAGTTGAAACTTTCCTGCCATTCTCTGAAAATGTCATGGTTTTTCTAATGCTTTTTCTTCCTTTTTTTTTTTTTGAGGCTCAAAAAAATCCTCCTTAATTTTCAAGAAATCTCTTGTATTTATACAGGAGAATAACCATGTTCTTACAGTTAATGTAGTAGCAACTATCAAACTTTTTAAAGCTCATGGTATCTTCACATCAGAGCAAAATGCAGCGTGGTTGTGAACTTAGGTAGTTTGCCATGTTCTCCTTCAAAATGATGTTATTTTAAGTACTCAGTGAGATAAATTACTGAGGAGGTTTTGTCTTCTGGTTTGGCATGATTTTGTGATCCTTAAGCCTCATGCTCTGCATTTCTTTTCGTACTGTGATGAATAAATTACTCTTGTGGTATAAAAATACAAACATGTGAAGTCATAAACAAAGATTTCTTCATTTTTCCCTTTTTTCCAGATAAATTTTTATTAGATTATTATGCTGTCTGTTTCACCAAGAGAATAAATCTCATTAATTGATCAGTCTAAAACGAATGCATCATTTGGAAGAGAAATTTTCAGGAGTGCATCTCTGAAACTGAGCTAATATGCTGCTAGCTCCTGCTTCTGATAAACATTAGTGAATGCAATAACAATAATGCACTCATTTGCAATGTATTCCATTTTCAACTCCAAACACTCACAAATCATGTTACTTTTCCTTTGAAGAAATTGCTAAATTGCATTATTCCAGTTGAGCACATTGCCATCAAGTCACTAAGTTCCCATTCCATACATCACCAGGGCTTCTGCTGAATGGCACAGCTACATTTCCCTGTTCCACTGGGATGTTTTCTCCATGGGCCATGAAACCACTGCAGCAACTGCTGATCAGCAAGGAAATATTCAGTCAGTAAGTGCCCTAAGATGGTGCCTAATTGAGAAGAAGTGACCAGTGGCAGCTGAAAGGGACTCTGAGGAAGGCATGTGCAGAGTGGCTTGATCAGTGGTGCTTGTTAATTCTCATCCTGACTAGAACATTTCTTTCTGGAAGTGTTAGTAATAGCAGACAGTCATTATTCCAGTGGAGGAGAGTGCAGGGGTCAGTTTCTCATTAGAAAAGGAAAATTAAACACATAAGACTTAAAATTAAAATGGGTTTTCACCTCTTATTTAGCATTATTTGGGAGAAATTACTTCCAGCTAAGCAAAATGGATTCTTTTTATCCTGCAGAGACAGAGAATGTTCCATATGATGCCTTCCCAACACCAAATGAAATCATATGAAAACTCCTTTAGGCTAAATCATGAGCAATCCTGCTGTAATATTAGGTCTATGTAGGAAAGAAAAAGCTCCTTTCATCACAGTTGAAAATCAAGTCATTTGACTAAGGTAAAGTTGTCCAATAAAAATATCAATCACCAATGGACTCAGAATTTTTTCATGTTATGAGAGGTTCTATGGTATCTCCAAATCTAAGACAAATTAGAGCAGATGAATTCCAGCATAAATTCTAGTCCAGTTGTGCACAATCATTGGACCTGTGCACACTCAAAAAGATCCCCTCAGATAAAAGCAACTGGCAACTCTCAATTCTCAGCACTGACATTTGACAACTAGGAACAGTGTTAGAGTCTGAATAGTGAAGAATCTGTTAAAATGGAAAGAAAATTTAATTTTTTAACATTTTTGGGGGAACATTTCCTATTAAATGAATGCAGAAAAATGCAACAAACCCAGCAGAATGAAAAATCAGCTTAAAAATATGAATACTTGAAAGCATGATGATGTATGGGCAGAAGTGCTGGATATTTTGTAAGAATTAGATGTTAACTGTTCACTACTAATTAAAATGCAGGCAAACCCTCACTTGGATCCCAGCCCATGAATAACTGTGACACTTACCCAATTGCACCTTGCCACTTCACCATTTAATTTCAGCTGTGAATACCATTTTCTGAATTGATTGTTTTTCTTCCAGCTCCAAATAAATGCATAATGAGGGTTTTTATAGCTAGTTTCTACTTGAAATTTCAGTATTCAGTGTTTTGTCAGTTGAAGTTCAGTGACACATGACCTCACATATTAAACAAAGCAGACATGAGCTATGGTGAAATATTTCCCCCAAGCCTCTTCCTACACTGATACATCCATATTTTCATTTAGGGAATTATGTTAATGCTAAGTCAGATCTTGGAGTTTTGTCTCCAGATGTTATATCCATTATTTGTTTATTTCACCATGTCCTTTGTTTTATGATGCATGACCTGTGTAAGTGATGACACTTTCTGCAGAGAAAATACATGATAAAATCAAGTTTGCTCTCCATTTCAAATACCAAATGGTTAAATAAGATAGGGAAATAAATTACCTCCATTCCTGTGCAGTGCCCAAGGGCAGCAAGAATGATTTTTTCAATATATCCAGCCTCAGTTCTTGTCTCACTTCAGTCAAATATTTGAGAATCTTTTCAGCAAAGAAATCTCCAAATGCTTTCTCATGACCATAAATTACTTCTAAATTAGACTTCAATAAGATCAGAAAGAGATCCAGCTGCTATTTCATACCCTAAAACACTTACTACTCCATTTTGCCAGCATAGGGTGAATATAGTGAAATAGTTAAAAGACAAATAGATTATTAATAAGCACATTTATGCTCAGGACTTTGAAATAATGGTGACACACTGCAAGGCCACTGCTGAATTTCTATTGCCTGCCATTATCTCACAGCTGAATCTTCACCATCACCCTGCTAGGATGTTTTGGGGTGTGATTCCAGCCAAACTAAAATCAAACAATCCCTAAATTATGGAAAATTTGGTTTGAAGAGACTTTTCAATCAAGTCCAACTGTCAACCCAGCATTGCCAACATACCACTAAACCACAAAAAACAAATATTTTCACAACAATGACCCTGTGTAGTAAAAATGAATTAATTCCAAGCAATGCTCAAGAGAAATGCATATTACCACAGCCAACACCATTCCATCTCAGTTCCCTGTTGCTCAGGAGTAGTAAAATGCATATTAGTATGGAGATTTTTTGCAAAGGGCCACACACTTTTTGCTAATGAAGCAACTCTGTCAGAGCAACAGAGATGGAAAAAGGGGTAATTGGATCTCACTTGAAAACCTTCAGCTTCAGTTGTGGTCTAGAACTGACAGGTTCTGACAATATTTACAGAGAGATTTATTGCTGTGCCATATCTGCTCAGAATTGCACATTTAGGCAGCATAATCAAATCAATTGCATGGAGTTGTCTTAATTGGAACTTTTTTTGTGTGTTTAAATACCTGAAGATTTTGGTTTTAATTGTGTAAAATTTACAATTAACTGCAGGTTTTGGTCTTTGGTTTCCCTGAAAATAAACAGATCACTACAAAAACTGTGAAAGCTCATTATTATTATTTCCATAAGTGAGGAATGGGTAGTGAAGCTAAGTAAGAAAGGCATATTCTATTTAGAGAATGGTTTGCTTATTTTTATAGTATTAGAACATAAAAAAACCCCCAACAAAACAGAAGCAAAAAAGCACACAAAAAAAACCTCAAGCCCAAAAGCCAAACCCAACCAACCAAAAAAATAACAAAATACAATTGGCAGCAGATATTTTTAGTATCTAGGCTCTGTCAAATCTCAACATTACACTTCACTCTCAAAGACATGGTCAGAAATCACAACAAAACTATCTAATGGTGAAAAAAAAGAAACTTTTCCATAAGGGGAAGTGAATTTTTTTAACAGAGTGTAGATTCAACATTCTCAGTGTCAATAAATGTTTATTTCCAAATAATTCATTAAATGGGATCCACCATATATTTTTATAATCAATTCTGTTATTTTGTTTTTATTACTGCCTAGTAAAGGAGAAAGGAAAAAAAAGGGAAGGAGAAAAAAAAGAAAAAAAAAGGGAAAAAAAAGGGAAAAAAGAAAGGAAAAAAGGAAAGGATAAAAAAAGAAAAAAGGAAAGGAAAAAAGAAAGGAAAAAAGGAAAGAAAAAAGGATAAAAAAGAAAGGAAAAAGGAAAGGAAAAAAGGAAAGAAAAAAGGAAAAGAAAAAAGAGGAAAAAAGGAAAGAAAGGGAAAAAAAGGCAAAAAAGTAAAAGGAAAGGAAAAAATGAAAGAAAAAAGTGAAGGAAAAATGAAAAAAGGAAAGAAAAAGGAAAAAATGAAAGGGTGGGGAAGAGGGGGTGTGCAGGATGACAAATCCACTGGCAGTGAGACAGGGCTATGCTGGCCAGCCCCTCACACATGGTGCTGAGCCCATCTGAAGGCAAATGATAAATCAGTGATTCACTGCAACAGAAGGATGTGTGGAAATTGACAGGTCTGACAACCAGCTCTTGCTGGAAAGCAATTAAGTTATGATGAGAAAATAAATTGTTGACATATAATTAAAGTTCCAAAAAAAAAAGCCTCAAAAAACAGAATTGCGGCAAACCTTGGAGAGGAATTGCAATGTTTCCACTGCAAAAGTCAAGAAGCAGAAGGAAAGACACAGATATCCACTACAAATATTCATTATTTTCCTCCTCCTTTTCTTCTATCCTCTCACTCCTCCTCTCTTTCCCTTCCACTATCCCCTCTTTGTTACAGAAGAGCTGTGGTGCTCTCTCCCAGAATGGAAGTGCAGAGAAATCCTCCTCTGAGAGCAGGACTTGAGGAACACAAATAATTTTCTACTATGCAAAAGCACTTTATTTGACACTTTATTGAGTTAAAAGAAACTGGGTTTACTTGTCAACTGACTGGCAAAATGTAAAGGAACCATCTTACTGCCTGTCAAGAAAAAAAGTGTTTAAATAGGAAGCCTGAGTTTCAAATGTCCCATTCTTCCCTAATAGAAACTCATAATGCTTTTCACTTTCTTCTCCAACATCCTATATGGGTTCTAGCAGCACAGATAAAATGTGATAGCTCATTAATAAAGAATCTGAAACCCATTTCTCTCTTGGCAGATTTCTCCTTCTATTTGATCAATTATTTTCAGCCTGCATTATGTTTCCTTAATGTTTGGCTTGGATTGCACAGGGGCACTGTGGTCATTTTGCAATGGTGGCAATGGAGTTTCTTACTCTCCTGCTGTGCAGTTGGTTACTTATTGTGTGATCCAAAACTAATACAATTATTTTATTTTATGCAATAATTATTATATGATAGGCAATTTGCACAGGACACTGATGCTGATTCCATTTCAACCTGGAACTAGCAAAATTCTGGGTATCTAACAACAAAGATAAGCTGCATCATTTCATTTTTCAAGCATTTAATGTTTTTAGTTAACATATTTAAAGTACCATAGGCTGATTAGATTAAAATTTATCAGCAGAGAGCTTGCAAGTGGAAATGGAGGCAGAATAGAGTGTGGGAAGAATAGAGTGACTACAATATATCAATAGCTACAATACATCAATAGCTCCACCTCTTGGGAATATATATCTGCTTTTCCCACTGGATGCCACTGTTTGATCAAATTCAGGCAAACAAAACCCTGTGGTTTTAGTATGGATTGTAGAAAATTAAAGACTGTATGAGGAAACAAAAAAGAACTTAATTTTGCCTTTATCAGAGGGGTTTACAAAACTAAGGACATGATAGGGTAATAGAAAAACTTACTGATGTAGAAAATCAGCACACACTTGTTGGATAGCAGAGAAATGTTCCACCACCTTACTCATTTTGAGTTTATCATTTGAAATTCCCTTACAAAGAGACTTGCCACTAACATTCAAATATTTCAGATGTGGAATATCAAGTCTGTTTTTCTTCTTTATAATACTATTAGCTCAATTTGAACAGTTTCAGGGTTATTTTCAATAAGCACATAGTCTGAACCTGTGCCAGTGGCCACCACTCTGCTGGGAAGGAACTTCTGCCTTAGTTCTCATCTCCATCCACTCCTGTCTCCTTCAAACCATTGCCCCTTGAAGTATACATTATATGTTATTTATTGTGGTTTTTTATATCTCTGTATCACTTACCTGGCTGATGCAAGTTGGGTGCTCAGGTGGCATTGGCAAGCAGATAGATCCATCTAGGTGAAAAAGGCAAAAATTACTTGAGAATTACTTAAAGCAAATTCCTCACTGACCCATCTTGTCATGTAAACACCTTCTGGACCTGCAGGTTCTCATCTTTACCCTCCAGTCTTTTCCCCTTTTTCTTTCTGTTTTGTAATGGGGTTTTTTTCATCTCTTACTTCAAAGGTTCACTAAGAGTCTTCACCTGTAAGCACAGAAATTGCAAACAAAGGGCCCTCTCTGGATGAGAAATGAAGCAGAGTCTTTCAGATTCAGCTGCTCTTTGATATCTCAAGTCATTGAGATGATTCTTGGAAGAAAAGAAAATTATTCCCCTCAGTTTTTGAGTTCATAGTAATGATATAAATAATATTTAAGAATTATTCTAAGTTTATTTNCAAACACTCTATAAAACTACCAATATTTTTCCAAAATTTCCTACTTTGGACTACCAAAGCCCTTTGTGCCACTGATGAGAACCCTTTGACCTTGGAAGTTCAGACAGCTTTCAACTCATTTCACTGCCCAATTAACTAGTGTGTAGTTCATCAGTTTGGCAATGTCATGACACTGTGGAAAGCTTTTTGGTATACTCCTCTCCCCTCACCCACCCTGCTATATATTTCATCAGAGAAGGTCATCATCAGCTAGATGAGGCTGATTTCCCCTACCTAACTCCAGTCATCCATGCTGCCAACTCCCAAGAGCCACATTCTCCTTCCTATGTTTGGAAAAATCACTTCCAGGATGATTTGCTGAGCCACCTTCCTGTGGATTGTGGGCAGGTTAGAGGATCTCCAGGTCCTGCCCTTCTGAAGATACCAGTGATCATGTAATCACATGACTTTTGTCATTAATTTCTTCCCAATATCCAATTTATCCCTCCCCTGCTGCAGCTCCAGCCCATCCCCTGCTTCAGTCACTAGTGACCAGGAGCATCCTCCTGCAGGGAGCTACAGAAGGCAATGAGCTCCCCCCTCAGCTTTTTTATCCAAAAGCCCAAAAAATAAGAACAGAAGAAAAAGAATGGATGTGTATTTGCTATTAAAATGTATTGTGGCTCCCAAGAGAGTGTGCAATAAGAAGATGATCTGTTTTTTTTTCAGGTTGATGAAAAAACAGCAGAAAAACCCATTAAAGCCTTAAGCTGAGGAGACTATACCTCTTTGAATAATGTTATTTGTAAAGGTTAGCAAGTCAATAAATACCCCAATAACTACTTACACACATAATATTATGTTTTCCCTGTATATTTTTAACCTAAAAAGCATAAGAAGGCTTGTATTTTAATTCTTATATGGGTGAGACTCTCACACAGCTTATCTCTCTGTAGCAGATTTTCAATACAAATATCAAAACAAATGTGGTTGTGATAGTCTAGA
>VYZU01009288.1:0-22969 GCA_013401355.1 Ceyx cyanopectus
GACTGTATTTGCCCATTTAATCTGAAGTCTCTGCCATCAGCTGGAATTACAGAAGAAAAGATGACTTGTGCCCCAGAATCTCATACCACACATCCCAAGGCTCTAAAGTAATATTTTATTGTTCCAGGACTACCAGTAATTATTTATTCTCCTCCTACATGTAAGATTAATAATGGACAGTAGTCTGTAGAACATACCAGGCTAGGAATTTTCCTAGTGACATCCCTTACCCGGGCTCCAGGAAGGCAGGAAACCTCCCTGTGAGAAGGATCTGCCCGACATATTGGTCCCGACATATTGGTCCTTCTGTTCCTTGTAGAAGTGAAACCCCACAACTATCACACTCCTTTTTTTCTTTTTGCACTAGTCCTAATTCTAAGGGCTGGCTGACATACTCTGGGCAACTGAGTAGATGGAATATGCTCTCTATTCTCCTCTGACTGAACCTCAACTACTAGTGCCTCGTATCTGTTGTGCATGGCATGATGCCGATTGTCTGGTCTGATCTGCTGCTGGCACTGATTAGCTGCATGAATTGTTGATGATCTGCAGGAGGCTGGAGGATGTAATCCACACACAGAAGTCTTTTGTTGCCTGCAGTGTGGGGCAGCATAGCCCACAGACTCAGCAGCACTTGGGGACCCCTTGCCCTGCCCCAGAGCAGCTTATGGCCCATGTGTGGTACAGGTGGGATGGAGGCAGTCCTTTAAGCACACATGAAGGCTCACCCTACATGTTAGAGCCTTACCAAGATATTTTGGCCCTTAGTCCCACTGGACCAACATGAGTCCATGAGCTCAGTATGTCTGTTTGCTGGTACCTCTCTACCTCTGCCCTCTCCTGCCACTGTCTATGCTCTTACCCCAGCTCAAGGCCCTGGTTTAACTCATGCAAACAGGACATTATTCCCACCTGAACATAAGCCTTTATGTGCCCAGACAGCCAAGGCCAATTGCACCCCGGCCTGGATCAGGAACAATGTGGCCAGCAGGTGAAGGGAAGTGATTGTGTCCCTGTACTCAGCACTGGTGAGGCCACACCTTGAGTACTGTGTTCAGTTCTGGGCCCCTCACCAAAAGAAAGACACTGAGGTGCTGGAGCAAGTTCAGGGAAAGGCAACGAAGCTGGTGAAGGGTCTGCAGAACAAGTCTTATGAGGAGAGGCTGAAGGGAGTTTGGTTTGGAGGAGGCTGGAGACCTTCTGGCTCTCTACAATACCTGAAAGGACCTTGCAATGAGATGGGTGTGGCCTCTTCTCTCAAGTAAATAATGACAGGACTAGAATAAATAGCTTGAAGTGGTACCAGGGGAGGTTTAGGCTGGATATAAGGAAGAATTTCTTTATTGAAAGAATAATAACTTACTGCAACGGTCTGCCAAGGGATGTGGTGGAGTCACCTGGAGGTATTAAAAAAACATGTTGATGAATCACAGAATCACAGAGTGTTAGGGGTTGGAAGGGGCCTAGAAGATGATCTAGTCCAACACCCCTGCCAGAGCAGGATCACCTAGACCAAGTCACACAGGAACAGATCCAGGCAGGTCTTAAGCGTCTCCAGAGATGGAGATTCCACAACCTCCCTGGGCAGCCTGTTCCAGAGCTCTGTCACCCTCAGAGTGAAAATGTTTTTCCTTGTGTTGACCCTAAACCTCTTGTGCTCCAACTTGCACCCATTGCCTCTTATCCTGTCATTGGATGACACTGAGAAGAGTCTGGCCCCATCCTCCCTACACTCACCCTTAACATATTTATAGACATTGATGAGGTCCCCCCTCAGTCTCCTCCAGGCTAAAGAGCCCCAGCTGTCTCAGCCTCTCATCATAAGGGAGATGCTCCACTCCATCATCTTGGTGGCCCTGCGCTGGACTCTCCCTAGTAAATCTCTGTCTTTTCTGAACTGGGGTGTCCAAAACTGGACACAGTACTTGAGGTGGGGTCTCATCAGTGCAGAGTAGAGAGGGAGGAGAACCTCCCTTGACCTGCTGGCCACACTCTTCCTAATGCATCCCAGGATGCCATTGACCTTCTTGGCCTCAAGGATGCATTGTTGGTTCATGGACATGAGGCACTTTAGGACATTCTCTAGTGAAATAGTGAGGTGGATGCAGTGATCTTAAGAGATCTTTTCCAACTGCTACGATTCTGTGATTAAACACACCACTTCTGCCAGCCCTGTCTGCCTGCAGCTGCACAAGCTATCCTGTTGATGAGACCCATCCATGCCAACAGCCCTGGTTCACTTTCATGGGGTCTGCAGTACTTCGGGCTAAAGCACTGATAAGTATAAGCACTTACAGCACGAATACACCAAGATATGGGGGTGATCTAGGACAATCATTTTTTTTCCTCTTTGTGCCCCACACCAGTCTAAAGCACTGTGGTGAGTTGTCACATATCTCTTCCTTGTTACCCACAGGCACAGTAAGAGTTGGGAAGGAGTGGCAGTATAGATAAGATGCCCCTCACCAACACTGTGCTCCAGCTGCCATCTAATTTCTGGTTTCAGTGTTAACACTTGATACCAGCAGGTAAGGTTGGTGGCACCAACTTTAAGAAAGCCTGGCAGACACTGACATGAACATCTACACTGAATGATTAAACACACACAAGTCAGTAGCTCCAGGTGTTCAAAGCAGAAAGGTGAACTGAAGTAACAATAATGGGAGTGGAAAGGTGTGTTTTCCCTTTTTCTTCAAAAAGCACCACGACTTGTGTGAGTTGCTCATCTTGAACACAGCCTATGTCCTCCTCAGATCCAGGGGGAATATCCAGGATTGGCACTTGGCAAAGACCTGGGTGCAGCAGGCAAATATAAGGAAGTCACAGAAAGCCACTAATGAACCATGGTCCTATTGCTGCTCTATGGTGGAGCCACGAAAAAAAGAGAATAAAAGTATGCACAGTGGGAGGAATAATTCTTAACAGACAGACGTCAGTGCTGGTGAATGTACCTTGTGGAGAGTTTTCTCACAGAAAAAGGTCATGATTTACTGTCAGTGAACAACCCATGTTGATAAGACTGATGAGCAACTGTGAAGGAGCTGTGAGAGTCTGTCCTTGTAGCTAATCCTGAAGAGGCCTCGAAGTACTGGTACAAGATTCCTGCCTTCCTTCCTTGGAATGTAGAAAATAGAACTTTGTCCACCTGCAAAACCTTGCCTGAGAAACTGCTAGCTTCATACACGGGGGGGGGTGTGTGTGTGTGATAACTGCTATTCCTGTTGCTTTTGCTGTTTGACCAATAGTAAAAGATGTAAACACGTTTGCTTTTAGGACCACTATAAATGGAGAATGGTTGTGAATAAAGATGAAGGATGAAGCACAATCACATTGATTGCAGTCGTTACTTTGGGTCCAGCCGATAGTCCGGCTGAAGGAGGCACGACTTAGCCATATTAGCTCGATTCATAGCTCCGATTAGGAGAACGATGTACTCATACTGAGTTGAGTCGTTCAGTGGCACTCTTTCCGACAGTACCTTATGGCAGGGTTTCCATTATGCAGGATATAAATGCCAGCTTCTTTATTCCCATAGATCTTATTCCTGCAGATTATTCCTTTCCTAATGCCAACGACGACAATGCCAGAGCGAAGGCCACTGTGTATCTTATTGCACAATTTTTGCACAGCAGAGAAAATAAAAGGAAAATTAAGGAAGGTCACTCATAAAAGTGAGCACAGTAAAAAGCAACAGCTGCCAGGAAATCACTCTCAGCTGGTCAAGCCACACTTAACTTTTACCCTTCTTTACTGTTCCTCTCCACTCTGCAGGACTATTCCTTATGGGTTAAATAGTAATGAGACTTACCATTAAACTATATGTTAGCAATACAAATGCTAAAATAAACATGAGCCATTCTTATTTACTACTAAACTACTAAAATTAATCAAACCCCACAATAAAGTAGCAACTAAACTATAGACTGCCTGTACTCTGTATTCCCGTCCCACCCCGGTGAGCGGCGATGCTTACAGCCCCAGCCGCAACAGGGGATGCCGCCTCTCTTCAGGACACCGAGAAAGCCTCGGAGGTCCCTTCTCAACAGTCTCGAAGCGCCGGGGACCGGCCACCGATTCCCGGGTCCGCCGAAAAGCAGGGAGGGATCAGGCGGGGTTCTCCGGCGGTGTTCTGCGAGAAGGAACGCCTGCCGTCCCGCACTCGGGCCCGCTTCCGAGACGCGGTACCTGATCTCACAGCAACTTCTCGAGTCCCTGAAAACGGGGCCAAGAGGCCGGAACAAACCGGGACAGGGCCAGCCGCTAAAGAAGGAACGAGGCATGGAAGTCTGGCCGCGCCAGGTGCTCTCCCTCCACACACGGCGATTGCTCCCCGAGATCTCCGGGGTTTTTGAGCGGCGGAAAGGGAGAAGGAAGCCTGCCCAGGGCAGCAGAGTCGCTCCTGCCGCTCTGCCCAACCCCCAACAGACGGTAAACTCCACGCCTGTGCCGCCGCCGCCGCCTGTGGTCCCAGCAGATGACAAGGGCCCACGCTCACCTCCGTTCCGCGACTCCTCGCCTGGCCCGGACCGATCTGGCACCACCGCACGCGGTGATCCGGCACGTCATCTTCCCACGCCGAAGTAGCACGCCCTAGTGTGCGGTGGGGGCTCGGGGCTTTCCAGATCCTCCCCGGATCGCGCGCTGACTGATTGGCTGCAAGGTGAGGAGGAGGGAGCATCGCCGCCCGCCTCTTTCCCTGGGTCACGTGAGAAAAGAGGGTGCGCCGAGGTTTCTGCGCCCTCTGGTGGCGTTGGCGCTTGTATCATGTGGCCCTGTTACGTCACACGACGGCGCGCGCACGGTGGAGGCTACGGGGCAGAATTGTTGGTGGAGGGTCCCCTCTATCCTCTCCGGTCCCCTCTATCCTCTCCGATCCTCTGTATCCTCTTCGGTCCCCTCTATCTCCTCCCGTCCCCTCCACTGCCCCCGCCATGGCAACTTCTGCAGGTACGTATAGAGGCCTGGCCTGGCTCGGCTCGGGCCAGTTCTGCTTGGCTCGGCCTGGCCTGGCGCGGTGGCCGCGCAGGCGCGCTAGGGCGGGGCGGGTGAGGGAGTGACCGTGGTTCTGCTGGGAGCGAACCACAGCCGCCGCCCTCGGCTGCGCTTTGCCGGCTGCCTGACCTTGAGCGAGATACTCCCCCGCGGGCGACTACTGGGTCCGAGAGCCGGCGGGGAGCCAGGCGGCGGTGCAGGGCCGCGCCCGCGGCCCCCGCTGTGCACCTGTCCCCTAACCCGTGCTTGGCTGTTCACTTTCAGGTCGCCCAGTGCCGTGCCTTGGTGGGGCTGCAATCACTCCTCGGCGTCCCGGTCCCGCCGGCACCCTGCGGCCCTGCTAGCGTCTTCAGGAGCACTGAGGCACCAGGCCGGTGGGTTTGCTCGGGCGGCTGCACTGTGAGAAGCCCCGTGCCGAGAATGTGGTGAGTCGGGAAGGGCTCGGTGCTCTTTGTGGGGCACGGGCCAATGAACCTTGAGCTGGTGATCAGGCAAGAGAGCAGCAGGTGATCGTCTGGAGAAACAACAAATGAACACCTAAGCCTTCTAACAGGAACAGCAGCACCTCTTTGGCATTTGGCTGGGTGAATATTTCTCATGGTTAGCACTCAAAAGCGTGAGCTTGTGGTGTTACTCTGATTACTGATTAAATGATTGCCCAGTTCCCAGAGTCATCTTGAACCATTACGAGGCCAGGACTTGCTCAGTAGAGTATTTGTTTCACAGCAGTCAAGATGGTGGGAAGCACTGTGATCTCTTACCAGTATTACAAATACAAAGTTAAAATGCAATATTATATAGTAACTATCTCTTTATTTTTGCTCTTGTATTCTTTCAGACCTAGCAGGTAGGATGCCAGCCCTTTGAAGGCTATGGTTGTTTAGGAAGTACATGGGTTGTAATAATTCTGTGGAGCCCTAAATGTGCGTATCACAAGATGATGGCAGTGACAGGCACTTGACTTCAGGCCTTGGATCAGGGTCAGAAGGATCGTGTGTATCCCCTTGCACAGAGCATGCTGAAACTGGCTCTGGGGTTGAGAGGACCCTCTGTATAGTTGGGGGTGTTTGCATGTATAGATGATCCCGTGCATCTAGAACTTCGACTCTTCTTTTGAGAGTGGTTTCTTTTATGTTAAATTCTAACAAAGTGGCTGCAGATTTTGGTGCTTGTGGGTGCTACCAGCCTTCCAAATTCTGTCTGGAAACCAGGGTTGTGTTGTAAACTCTTCTGGGAGGACTTGCTGTGCCTGGCTCTTGCAAGCTCCCAGCTCAGAGTATCAGGACTTCTTGCATCAGAACTCCTGCCATCCCTAGTGCTTACTGACTGCACAATCCCAGCAGCTATGTCAAAGGGAGCAGGTAGCTGCTGAAAGTTAAGCTAAAGGTCTTCTGTTGGTTTGTTTTTGGTTTGTTAATATTATTTTATTTTTTAATGAATTTTATTTCTTACAAACTTCTTCTGAGGGAAAAACACATTTTGGCCACAGGCAGCTGTCAGTCTTGTAAATGACTGTTGTCAAAGGCTCTTTGAACCATCACCTTCAAGGTGTTGTCTCTAGTGAGGCTCTTCCATGCTGTGTTAAAATTAGCACAACCCACTGTCCCCTGTCTCAGGCATATCTGTAGCTGTGGCTCATGATGTATGCCTGTAGAGCTACAGTCATAGTACTGTAAACTGGTGCCTATGTAACGTGTATAAGCCATCAAATTTAATCTTTTTCTCTGATGTTACTTCTCATATTGACAGAAACGGCTTTGTAAATTATTTAGATTGCACTTTCACTTGCCAGACCCTGTAGGATTAAGTAGCTTGTAACTGTAGGAAACAAGCCAGTCTAGGAATATATGTGTTTTATTTTAAAAAATAAATGGTGTACTTGGTCAAAATAAACCATCAGGTGGCTCTGAGCAACCCAGCTTGTTTCTTTATAACATCTGCCACGTGCCCCTCACCTAACAGCTGACTGTGGCAGTATTGGTTCCTTGTGCAGAGCAGGGATGTTCGCCTCAAATACTGTTCTGAAATCCTAGAAATCTCATTCATGATGCTGTCAGGGAGTGTCTGAAGTTCACATACAAACACCCACCTTGCTTGGCTCTTACTGACTGAACTTGAGCTGCTTCATAATGGACATTACAGTTGGGATCACGTGCCAGAGCAGCTTTGTTACGTTCGCTGAGTACATCATTCCACTGTAAATGATGGATGTGCATTGCCTAGTAATGGTTTCTTCAGTACTTCTTTGCTGCATATGGTAGAACCATCTCTGTTTACGTGTCGTTCAGGACCTTGGGTCTAGCCACACTCAAGGTCTTAAAATGCTCAAGAAACATGAAAATCAAATGTGGGTTCATGGTGTCCTTTCTCTGCAGATGGGGCTGCAGGCTAATTAAATGGAACTTTCAGGAATTTTCAAAACTGAGAAATGTTCTTGTAGTATAATTTAAGCCTGTGATGACAGTTGTGGTATGGTTTTGGCTGGGATGGAGTGATTTTCTTCACAGTATCTGGCATGGGGCTGTGTTTTGGATTGCCAACAACGTTGCAACATGGGAATGTGCTGGTTATTGCCAGCTGACATTTGCACAGTGCAAGGGCCATTCTGCTCCTCAACCTGCCAGGCTGGCAAGCAGGCTGGTTGTGTACAGAGAGCTGGGAGGGGACAGAGTCAGGACAGCTGACCCCAACTGACTAAAGGGCTATTCCACACCATATATTGTCATACTTAGCAATAAGCTGGGAGGAGATTGGTGGAGGGATTTTGCTTGGGCAGTTGGTTGGTGAGAGATTGTTTTCATTTTCATTGTTTCCTTTTCTGTGGTTTTGTTTTCCTGTCTCTCTTTGTTGATTTTTTTTTTGGTTGTTTTTGGTTTTTTTCCACTTGCTATATATAAAAATGTGTTTTTAATTGTTAAACTCCTTTTTCTCTCGGCCCATTAATTTCTCACTTTTACCCTTGAGATTCTCCTCAGTTCCACCAGGGCTGGGGGTAGTGAGGGACTAGCTCTACAGTGCTTAGTTGTCTGTAAGATTAAACCATGACAAACTGTTATTTAAATTATCTGTAGTTAGTGCCACAGGGACGGGCAGAGTGGAATGATCAGATTTTGTAATGCTGCTCTGTAAGGGTGTTTTGGGATTTGTCGATTTTATTTTTTTTTTCTTAGATTCTTGTCCCCTCCAACACTGTTGTGGTGATATGTGTTTTATTAGTGTGAGAGCAGGCATTTTGCCTGTTGGGTTCCTTGGCACAGTGAACAGGCAGATTTAATGTGTGAACTTCCACTAGCTGTAGAATAGCACTTGAGGAGTTCATGCCTCAGTTTCCTTCCAAGTTTAATTTGAAAGTTTACAGAAAGGAAAACCTGCTATGTTTTCAGGTCTCTGAGACTTGAGGACAGTGCAACATCTGTCAGGTCTGGTACTTGCCACTTTTCTCCTTCAAATGTTAAGGGCTTTTCTCAGATTTAAAATACCAAGTGCTGTTTGAGTGATTCACTGGTGTGAAGAAAGCTGCAAGTTCACCTCCATCTCCGCTCATGTTCATGTTTTTCTTTTTTGGTGTAGGGAAGGAAACCTGAGATACACTGCAGTAAGAAAGCCAGTATGATGGATTCAGAAGGTTCTGCCCCAAATAATTCAAAGGAATACCTAAGCAGAGACGTAACAGCTGCCTCTGGTAAACATTATCTTTGTGGCTACTGCGCAGCCTTCACAAATATAGCAGTCACTTTTCCCATCCAGAAGGTCTTGTTTCGACAGCAGCTGTATGGTTTGAAAACAAAGGATGCAGTACAGCAGCTGCAGAAGGATGGGATTCGAAATCTCTACCGTGGCATCCTCCCTCCATTGATGCAGAAGACAACCACACTGGCTCTCATGTTTGGCTTGTACGAAGATTTCTCCTCCCTGCTTCACAACCATATGAGTGCCCCAGAGCTCCTCACACGCAGCATGGCGGCAGTGCTGGCAGGGACTACGGAGGCTCTTCTCACACCTTTTGAACGAGTTCAGACATTGCTTCAGGACTACAAACATCACGATAAATTCACAAACACTTACCAGGCTTTCAAGGTACTGAAAGTCTATGGGATGAGAGAGTATTACCGGGGATTAGTACCCATTCTTCTCCGGAATGGGCCCAGTAATGTGCTCTTCTTTGGCCTGCGGGGACCGATCAAACAGTGTCTGCCGGAAGCAACATCTTACAGCACTCACTTGGTCAATGACTTCATCTGTGGAGGGCTGTTGGGTGCCATGCTGGGGTTCTTGTTTTTCCCAGTGAATGTTGTAAAAACTCGCATGCAAGCTCAAATTGGTGGTGAGTTTCAGTCCTTCTCAAAAGTTTTCATTAAGATCTGGGTGGAACGTGACAGAAAACTGATCCACCTCTTCAGAGGAGCCCATCTGAATTACCATCGCTCTGTCCTGTCCTGGGGCATAATCAATGCAACCTACGAATTCTTGCTAAAGCTGTTGTGAAAACCACTCTCTTCAACTATTCTGTTCTTTTGGGGATTGGCACATATGTTGCCACTTAATCGCAGGGAACAGTGCCTGCATAGTGTGAAAGGTAGTTAGTGTTGGCCTGTGATATTTATGGGTTGAATGGTGAAGCATCTAGACCTCAGTGCAATTAAGATGAACTTTTAAAAGTATTTATTTGGTGGCAGGTGAGTTGACCCATAATGGAGCTACTTGGCAAATACAAGTGTAAAAAAAAACAACAAAAAACTTGTATTAGTCCAGCTGCTTATTCTGTATCACTCCCAGAATTTCTTAATGCTCCATGATGGAATGTGCTTCACTGTCTGCATTGTAGAACACGAAAACCAGGTAGGGACTGATAAAAATGGATTCCCTTGCCAGATAAACTTTAATATAGTGATTCAGGAACTGCATTTTCAAATGTTTTATGGTCCTTCATGTTCCTTATTGTTTAAAGCCCAAAGGGCAGATCTGTATATGGAATGACTGAAGTTCAGAACTTCAAAATTAAGCTAAATCTACGCAGGCTTTTCTGCCAGCTGTCCTTGTGCTTGGCTTTAAGATGTTTCATTTAGAAGCATAAGGGTGGCTGTACCACTTGTGTGACTGAGCATGAGCCAACTGTGGTTCATGGCAGGGTTTCTATGCATGTGTGCGTACATGTGTGCCTTTGTGTGAAAAGGGAAAAGTGGAAGGAATGAAACAGCGCATTTATTAAAGCTTTAAAGTGTCCTTCCATGTTAAAAAACCCGGAGTTTGTTCTGAGACTTTTACCCTTTTTATTTTATTTTTTTTTTTGCATTTCTGCTTGTAGCTGTGGGACCAGAAAGACAGTCCTTAGATAGTTGGGCTTCCTGCAGCTGTAAAGGCAGTTCATGAACACAGTTCTTCTGTGCTGAGGGATATTGCCTTTTGCAAATCACTTGTTTCAGTTGTGCTGTGGAATAATGTATTGCAACAAGTTAATATTACCTGAAGCTTGGAGATCTGCCTACTTGATGTGTGCTTTTAACTGTTCTGTCCAACAGAATTGTAAACCAGCTCTGATGTGATGAGATTTCTGGGTATTGTCTGCTTCAGTTGCAGGTCTGTAAGGGTAGCAGATGACAAAGATGTCCTTAGAAGCAGCTGGGTAGGACAGGTACATCATTTAGAGACATGTTTAGGGACTTGTGTGAGTCTTGAAAAAGACAGTAATTAGTGTGCGTCTTAACGAGTGTGGAGTTGAGAGATGTCGGACTTCAGGCCTTAGAGAAGGGACAGCAGAACAAGCATGGTTGCAAGCCAGGTTAGAGAGTCTTAATAAAAAGCATGTTATTCTCCTGGGGGACTTAATGCAAATATATAAAAAACAAAATACTGTGGATGATGGAGCGTTGGTCAGAAACTGGTCTGAATTGGTCTTTTCGTAAGTACCTATTAGGTTTTTTTTTTTAATTTGAATTTTCCATCTGCTAAACTGTCCTAAAATATTTATTTTAATTAGTATGTTATAACCATGATCTGGTCCCCAGCTTCACAGCCAAATGATGGCCAGGCACAAGTGCATGTTATTGTAGCCAAATGTCATGATTATCTGCTTTATAATAAAATATTTGTTGAGTGTCTGCTAACTGGCAGAATCTGATTTTTTTACCAGTGTACTGTTTTTTGTAAGCACCCCATGGTGGAATAAAAATAATTTTACATCCTGTTTCTCAGTGGAAGATATTCCCTACTTCTCTGAAGTGCTGAGGGTCAGGGTTTCAGATAAACCTGGTGCTAATTGTTGATGGGCGTTGCTGTCACAGGAAGGAAGCAGCTCATCCCTGTTGTGATGCTGTCCACCAGCAGGGTGTGTGCACAGCAGGTTTGTGGTGGCAGAGCTGTGCTCAGGGATTGTCCTGGCCATACTCTGGCACTACTGCTTAATGTGAGAGGACAGATAGTTATGATCAGTGGAGTGAGGGGCCCAGTGAGTTTTGGCACACAAATTACATAGCTTACTACTCAGGAAGAGAGTGCAGAAAGAGTTTCAGTGCACTTTTCTGACAGCAGATAGGTGTCTGCTCACCACTGCAAGGTAACTCCAGCAAAGTCTTCTAAGAGCAGCAATGCTGCCTTCAAGGGTTTGAGTAAGAGGAGCTCTGTACCCCACAGGTATTGTGTCAGGCAATGGAATGGTTAAATACACTGACTTTGTAATCACTGTACTAGCCCCAGTACATATCCTGCTATTGAGGCTTCTCAAGTGAGTAGCTGCTTCTCACATAGACAGTAGTGAAGACCTGCGTGGAGGGAAAGAGACATGAGTACAGAGGTGGTTCTCTTCTAAAGTGTTTATGGCTTGGTTGTAAGGAGTAGATAAGATCTAGTGAGCATTACAGAATACAGCTCAGTATAAGATAAATACATTAAAATAGATTTTAATTCACTGAATTAGATGTTTAATTTATTATGCAAGCAAGAGAAACTGTCCACAAATAGTAAGTTACTGTACAGCTGTAAGTATAATACTTTCAGAGCAGTTCCGATAGTTCATATACTGTATTAAAAGGCTAACATTTTTTCCTATGAAATCTCAGGTATTTTAAAATATTATACATGCACAATTTGTTGTATTAAAAATCTTAACTGAAGATACTTAGTGCTTAAGAAAATGCAACTTTGACTATGATCAGGAAATTTAATGTTTCTTTTTCCTGAAGGACAAAAATATTATGGGCTGTTGATTCTTAACTTTCTAGAATCTTGTAAACTAGGTTTTTTAAAAACTTTCATTTGGCAAGTGTATTTCTTCTGTGAGTTCACATTTTGTAGAGCCATGGCCCCATGTTTTACTGTATAAGGACATTCTCCACATCAGTGTTACCCAAATTAAAACAAACAAAACAAAACCCATACCAACAAACTCCATCAAAATCAACATACACACCCCCATCCCCAGAAAAACCTGATGTTTACATTCCAATTCTGGAAGTAGGCAATTAAACTGTCCTTGCCAAAATGTCAAAAGTGCAAACAAATGTGTGTGTGGGTCTCTCTCTATCACTGTGCTTTATCCCCAATACTTCTTTTTGGAAGTTATGTTTTTTTCCTGAACTACCCACATTTGACAAGTGGACTAATGCCCCATAGCTGTCTCTACACCCCAAAAAACAAGTACATGCATATGAATGTCACTGTATAGTCCCATTAACAGCTCTCCCTCTTTCCACTAATGTTTAACCTGTTTCGGTGATTTAACAACTGACTAACAGAATACCTGGAAAATGCATTTACTCCTACAACAGACAGTCACTGGACCATTATGAAAGGATTACTAGCTTCAAACACTGTTTGGTTCTGGTAGATGCTGCTATATGTTGTTATTTCTATAGTGATCTTAATTACACAGTTTATCTGCTTCTCCTGATCAGCCATGCTGTGAATGGGGCAATTATTTCACTACACAAGTTAATGAATATGAAACCATGCGCTTAATAAGCATACTGCATGCTTTACTACCCAAAAGAGAGGTCTGTCTTCAGTAGAAACACTGTAAAATCAGGTGATGTAACCATGAATGGTTTAATGGTTGGACCTGATGATCTTAAGGTCTCTTCCAAGCTGAAGAATTCTGTGATTCTCTGGTTGGAAGTCAACCAGTTTAAAGAAACCTCTAGTATGAGCCATGACACTTGACTGTAGTGTAGTCTTTCAGCAGTCTTTTGAAGCATTTGCTTCTATTTGTTTCAGACAGCTTTATATACTTGTGTTATGGGAACTTTGTCAGTAAAATAGATTAACCTCCTTTGAAAATTTCCAAATATTGTTGAAAAGAAGTAGTCCAATGATTGAAAACTAAGATTACCTACTTAATCTACTTCAAACTTACTACAAATATAATCAGAAGAACAAAATAACATTTCCACAGTTTACAGAGACAGAATCCATCTTAATATGCAGCTGCTGGACACACTACAAAAGGACTGATGCCTTTTACACCAAGCCCCTTAACCAGGTTAGCTTTCAGCATCAATCCTGCTGCTGCTCTATGGCCCTGGACCCAGACTGGGGTAGTGGGTCACCCACTGCTCCTGGTGCCATGAGCTGCAGACAGTGTCTTTTTGTAATGACAATATAATTCTGGTTCTTCATAAAAGAACAGAAATTAGTATCCAATGTTTCAGCACAATACTCTTGCAAAAAAAACCCAGCTTATCACGAGGTAGAATTAAAAAGTAATGCTCAGTGCATATTAATATGCATAAGATCACAATCTACCAGTTCAAGGGATTTCTGTTGGGGAAAAACCAAAGCCAGCCATGAAAATAAACAATACAGACCCAAGAACTTCTTTGATTCCATGGGTGCTTATTTGCCTTCAGAACAAACACAGATTGAGCCTGTGAGAACAGTAAGATTTTCTCAAAATGTCACCTATCATTCCTTTAGTGATGTCCAGTAAAACATTAAATAAGATGAAGTAAGAGCAGCCTAGACATGGGGAGAGCAAATGCTTCAGGAAGAGGCCATCATCATCCATCGTGGGACAGGACAGGGGGAGAACCTATTTCTTCATCAGTGACAGGCCACAATTTTTAACAGTGTCACATCACATTCTGTTTTGACATACTTCAGGACAGGAAACTTAACACTTCCGCTGGACTAATGTCAACAGCACAGTATCCAAGAGTTTGTCCATATGCTGCTACTGGAGTTCCTTGGTTGTTTTGTTGTTTTGTATTCCCCAACACAGCTTGGCTTATTGAGAACTTGTAGCCTAGTTTCTCCTTTCCATAAAAGTCTTGTATTCCACAAGTGTTCCCAAGTTGTCTGCACATTTCATGACCATTGTATTAAGGGACAGATGAGGGAAGTCCCCTAACCTACTTCTAACAAACCAACAGGTCAAGGGAACCCCAGACATTGCTTTGAGTTAAGAGGCTGCTATACACACACAAAAAGAGCTGGGTGCCCACAGCAGTGATGTATTTCTAACTGGTCTCAGGTACACCTGAATATTGTATTCATTCAGATCCCTATTTTTCAGGGCATGGACAGTTAAAGTAAAAAATAACTTTTTATTAATTTAGTTCCTTGCATGCATTTCCACTAGTAGTCAAAAGGTGTAAGTGTTCAAATTTGAATGACAGTGTTTCAGCAAACACAGCAGCATTTTGCATTTATGGAGTCATCTTTGGAGTTCAGCTGCAGCAGAACTGCTCAAAAGAAATGCTGTGGAACACTTTAACCTGTGACTTGCTACCTCAGAAGACTAGAGACCTTTATTTGCATTTTAACTGTGTATATTTAACTTATTCTTCCTCCTCCAGCTGTGATGATAGCCTACTGAGACACCATCACCAAATAAATGTTAGAAACGCACAAGAACAGCAAATTTAGAACTTCTACTGAACAGTGGGAATCACAGTCTCAGCTGCACAGACTTGACTACTTGAATGTAGTCCTTCAGCATGCTACACAGGATGAAAACCCAGTGCAGGACTCATTAGCTAGTCCTCAGATTACCAAATCCCCAATATTGAAGGCTTTGCATTACTAAAAGAAATTATCAAAAAGATAAAATTTAAGATTTTTTTTTTCTCATAATGCAGAGGAGCCTTAAGTTGCAGTCTCTGACATAATATGCTACCTACACAAATTCACAACTGCAAGAAAGATTGTCAGGCTTCTGAATTTCCATCTCTCTTATCTTCACAGAGCTTTTTGTTTCCGCCCAGACACATATTTTGAAAAAGGCTTTATAAGAGTTACCTATTACAACCATACTCTGCCAAGCTGGAGATAGTAAATCTGCACACCAAAATAAGACACTCCTTTTTAGGCGACATTTCCTGTTGAACTGAGCATGTAAGCGGTCAACAAAACCTTAGTGTACCAATTAACCATGTATTTGATGAGAGTATTATAAACTGATTTCCAAGATTATCTATATTAAAAACTTGGAATTTGTATATAATACATGAATTAATGGTGAATGTTAAAATGTTTTTCATATCTTATGAAAAGCCCAGTTAAATACAGACAGGTGTGCTTTTAATCCACTCCCAAATTGACAATAGAGACTTATCTGACTTATCTGGTGACACTATGGATATGTCCTGAATTAATTCCTTTCACAGCAACAGCAACATGATGCTGAAAGACAGGTGGGTGGGAAACGCCTTAACATCAGCAGAAATTCTGTAGTGTTGTTTCAAACATGGGATTAAGTTATGTTACTGGTGTGGAAAACTCCCTACAACAGAAACCTTGAAGTAGTGGAGTCATGACCAAGGATAGACTTGTACCAAACATCCAAATAGTTCTTCTGCTGTGGTTCCCCTGCTTGTGGCAGGGTCTTCACCCATTCCGCCCCTGCTTCTCTGCCCCAGTCTTCTCGTACGAAATCCTCTGAGATTTCATCATCTCCATCCAGAACCTCTTCCTTCTAGCAATAAACACCACATATATGATCACAGAAAATATTTTAACTGCAACGAAGAATTATAAAAAGTTGACTTGTTCTTGTAGCCAATCACAAGCCACTAACACATAAATGAAAACAAATTTATCTTTCCTTTTTCTGACAGTAGCTAACTGTGCTACTTACATAGAAAAGCAGCTCATTATTTTATTACCCCCATATAGTAGTTTCAGCAACAGAAAAGGCCAAGGAGGCATACATGCAGAAGGAAAAGGGAGGTGTTGTACCTGGGGAGGCAGGATGAGTTCTGGCCGAACTGCTGCCCCTGCCATCTCTAAATTTGTTTCAAATAACTCCCTTCAGATTGCATTGATGGAAATTACCAACATGAGTTATGATATAAACCAACCAAAACAATGACTTGATGGCACAGAGGCAGCAGGAGCAGCATCTGCCTGGAAGGCTGGAAACAGCACACTGAAGCAGACTCAGAATTGTGGATGCAGTATGAGAACATGTACAGTGCTGGGCTGGAAACTCCTTCCACTGCTGTGTTCAGAGATCACAGTAACTATGATCTCATCTGGATTTAGATATTTCAGAAAGAACACACTTGCACTAAACTGAAGTAAAAAACACAAAACATCTGAAGGTCCTGTTGATGTAAGATGTGCCTAGAACTTTGGCTGATATAGAGACACACGTCCGCTAAGGCACCCCGAGGCAATCTGACAGTGTGTTGGAGAAAACTTGGTTGTCAGTACCACATCATTATGAGAGTAGAGGGAACGGATTTCTTTTAGAAGACTGGCTTCTTTGGGCAAACAGTCGACAAGTTCACTGCAGTGTGCATCAAACCCCAGCAAGCGAATCCCAAAGCCATGCGGGGATGAAATCATGCGGCCATCGGGACTGAAACACAGTTCTTTGATGTAACCCCGGCCAACATTGGCTTCTTCAATACAATGAGTCAATCGCAGGGAACAACGAGGCGAGATGGGGCGCACAGGGGCTCCTTCCTGGAATTCATAGACACAAGTCCACTAAAGGGAGAGGCAGAGAAAGGAAAGTGAAAGAACAGTAAGGCACTGAAGCATTTTTTTCCCTCCTGCCCCATGTTCAGTCAGAAGCATAGGAACAACCAGTATTATTGCTTATCCTCTCTTTGATAATCATCTACAGCAAAACACTGAAAACACACTGCCTTCTTAGCAACTCCTCCACTCTGAACTAAGTAAAACGGCTGTTTTGGACCAAAGCTTTTTAAATAAATGGATGCTGGATATAATATTTTAAATCTTGATGTTATTTAGAAAGAGCAAAGCCTAATCCTTTGACTAGGCACCTGCTCTAATTTAGTAAACATTTAAATGAAATTTAAACTAGAATTCAGCTGGCCAGATTGACCACTGGCATTTTATGCCCTTAACTTCAAAAAGAAAGTAATCTTCAAACAAGCAAATAGATTTTTGAAATAACGTGAACATTATTTCAGCTCTGTAGCAGCTTGTTACTTGAGTGACAGCCGGAGATTTTCATGTGTAATCTAATTGTCTAATAAAAAACTGAATGCAAAACCACCTCTATGACAAAATTTGAAAGATTTTGAAAGNTCCATTCAGTCTTCCACACATCTGTAAGATTACAAGGAGCAGCTTTCTTCAAAAGAAAACACACACCACTCGAAGTATAATTNGCAAACAGTCGACAAGTTCACTGCAGTGTGCATCAAACCCCAGCAAGCGAATCCCAAAGCCATGCGGGGATGAAATCATGCGGCCATCGGGACTGAAACACAGTTCTTTGATGTAACCCCGGCCAACATTGGCTTCTTCAATACAATGAGTCAATCGCAGGGAACAACGAGGCGAGATGGGGCGCACAGGGGCTCCTTCCTGGAATTCATAGACACAAGTCCACTAAAGGGAGAGGCAGAGAAAGGAAAGTGAAAGAACAGTAAGGCACTGAAGCATTTTTTTCCCTCCTGCCCCATGTTCAGTCAGAAGCATAGGAACAACCAGTATTATTGCTTATCCTCTCTTTGATAATCATCTACAGCAAAACACTGAAAACACACTGCCTTCTTAGCAACTCCTCCACTCTGAACTAAGTAAAACGGCTGTTTTGGACCAAAGCTTTTTAAATAAATGGATGCTGGATATAATATTTTAAATCTTGATGTTATTTAGAAAGAGCAAAGCCTAATCCTTTGACTAGGCACCTGCTCTAATTTAGTAAACATTTAAATGAAATTTAAACTAGAATTCAGCTGGCCAGATTGACCACTGGCATTTTATGCCCTTAACTTCAAAAAGAAAGTAATCTTCAAACAAGCAAATAGATTTTTGAAATAACGTGAACATTATTTCAGCTCTGTAGCAGCTTGTTACTTGAGTGACAGCCGGAGATTTTCATGTGTAATCTAATTGTCTAATAAAAAACTGAATGCAAAACCACCTCTATGACAAAATTTGAAAGATTTTGAAAGATTCTGTTTCAGCCACAAGGCAAAAGAAGTGATTTTAATTCTTTTCTATGGAATGTACTGAAATAAACGTGAAGGTAACAATAATATGCCTTACTCCCTTCTACTAATATTAGGGAGTAAGGCATTCACTAGGACTATGAGACATATCATGTCCATTGAATATCAACTAACAATACAGCATTTGAATTGCCAAAAACATATGCTGTGTAGCAGTTTTATTTTAAGTTTATTCTGTAATTTAAATNCAAAAGACAAAAAACCTCAAACAAACCCAAAAATCAAACTAACACAAATTTGTAACAGCTATCAAATTAACTACATTGTTTATTATTGGTCAAGTATTCTAAGAATTATTTGTGGTTTTGGAAAACAAATATTAAAACTCTGTGTCTTGAAAACAGAGTGGCCTGCAGAATGTCACAGCACCGATTCTGATATAAGCCCTGGGAAAAACAGGTGTTTTCAAGAGGACAATCTGGTAGAATCCAGGTTTCCTGAAGGCTCTGACTGGGCTTTATGTTATATGTCAACCGAAAGTTATTCTCAAAAGCAGGTACTCCTGAACACATCCTACAGGCTCCTGCTTTTTATACAAAGTTCATGCAGAGGGCTTTTTTCCATTATTTTTTTCCATTAGAGTATTACATATTACTGTTACGTTAAAACAAGGTCCCAGTGCAATACAGCAGCTATTACATGACACTTCAGAAAAATAATCTAATACTAGCCTAAAGCCTGCCATCACTTCTTTGAAGTGGTATTTTTGGCAGTGGAATCTGCAAATTGCAGATGAGCTGCAGCTGGTCATATGACTTTGAACTTCATATAAAAGCTTGAAATGAATTCTGACAGTTAGATAATTTATACTCCCTTAAAGTTGCATAGTTTTAGGATGAGAGTTGAGACCAAGGTGTGACATAAGCACCACTTATGTTTATGCAAACACAAATTTACCCCAAAGCAAGGAAATTTCAATGTAGTTGTATGTTCAATACATCTTACTCTAACATATTTTAAAAGACAATATATTTGTTTTACCTCCTGGTCATCTGTATTACTTGAGCACCGAAGAAGTGTAGCCCACCCTTTTGGATGTAGCTGTAGAGATGTAATGCAATTGCCTCGATCCCTTTCTCCGGGAACCTCTGGCGTTAAGACCTCCAAACTATTTCTGGGTGATCCACCTAGAAAGGAGAGTTAGGTCTAAGTCACAACGAAGTCAACACACTGATCTTCACCTCTCTTATCAGTCTACTGCTTAAACCAGGCCAAGTATGTTACACATATGACTGCCTGAAAAGACGCACCTTGTTGTGGTTTTGGATTAACAGACTTTATTGGGTAGACAGGTGGTAGGTAACCCTAGCACCCTGAGGAGTCATAAGGCAGCTGTTATTCTCTTCCCTGACACACTCCATAGAACAAGTAGACCAGAATTTCAGGGGAGGCTCTTCCTTCCCAGGCTCTGCTGATTCGAGTGCATGTCAGCAGAGCTGGGCCTGACTCCATGTGCACTGCACAATCCATCGACATCCAAGATTCAGTTTTTTACATAGTTCAGTATTCTTCTTCTGTTTTTCTCCTGTTATTCATTAAATTTGTTATAGTTTTAACTTCTAATATTGGGTGAGGTATTTTTCTTTTTCCTTATTCCCTCATTTGTCCTCCCCTGGGAGGGAGAGGTCAAGGGTGTTAATCCTGCTCTCTTTCACATGTGCTTACTCTGAGCCTTAAACAGAGACACCCCTTTATGAATAACTGAACCTAAAACCAATGGGCTTAGTCCTGATTTCAAATAGCTTTCTTGAAATATGCCTTCCAAGACATGCATTAAATGACCTCACAGAGTTAACCTCCCACATGTATGTTTTTTATTATAATTAAAGTCTAAAGAGTAGGGTTTTGGTAAAGACTACTGGTTCTCAAACTTGCATGATATTTTTTCAAAGTTCCTTTCCAAGTCTGCTCAGCTGTATGCAGTTTCCCTTTCTTCTGTCCCTCCTACCTGGAAAGCTTCTCACAGTAAAATCATGCCCTGGTATCCAGAAGCGTCTTCTCCTTTCATGTTTCAGTATCTCACAACCTTGAATAGTTAAAACTTTAAATTATACTTATTTTAAACATTCAATTCACAACACTTTTTCCCATTTGCCAAGTTCATGCTGACTGTCTGGATGTGCATCCTATGCTTAGAGAAAGCCTGCTAATCACAGGGTCACCAGTTTTCAGAGCTCCATAGTTAGGCAGGACTTGGTTTGTGATTAGAACTTTATGAAACACTATGTCCATATTTAAGACCTATTTGCGTACTTTTTCCGTGCTATTGATTAATGAGAAACTACAGATGCATATTCACGTCATTATGGAAACAAAAAGCAAAATATAGCTATGTTCTGCTCTGGAGTTTGTTTTGGGTTTATGGTTTTGTTTCGTTTTTTTGTTTGTTTCCCCTAAAGGTCATTCAGACAAACTTTGCTTGAGGAATAAGCACCAGAAAAAGGAAGCACCTCTACTTAAAAACAGAAATTTTTTTCTGCAGTGGCCAGCTTCAGGGCAGGTAAGACTGCACTGGGGAAGGGATCTGTTGCAAAAAAGACTATTTTGAGGGCTTTTTTTTTTTTTTTAAGCTGGGTGAAGAAGCCCTTTGCTTGTGCTGGGACTGCCAGCTGGTGGGTGGGCAGCTGAGAGAGCCCGGGTGGAGCCGGCACCCCCGAGGTAAAATTAAACCATCTACTAACCTACAGAGGGGCACCACCCGATGCTGATCAGACCACAGGGCTATAAGAAGCACAGGATGAACAACCAGGGGTGCCTCTACGGGGGCTTCAGCTGCCTGAAGCACACAGAGCAGAGCACTGAGCCTCTGCCAGTGTGCAGTCGCCTGAGAGAGAAACAGCGGCTTTCTTGCTGAAAAGCACGAGCAGGGCATGGCACGTGACAGTGTAAGGGCAAGTGCTAGCTTATCTATTTGCATAAGTAGATAAGTAGTAGTACTTGTATAAAGAGATTAAAGTGACTAGATCCAGTGTAGGGGCAGGTAAAATGGTAGAGATGGTGCCCACACAGGCAAGAAGGGTTACACCTTGTAAAAGGGATGCAGCAACCTGGACAATGCCACTGCAGAGGCATGCGGCTGTCCAGGTCTTTGGCTGCAGGGAGTCACACAGGCTATCTCCTATATTAGATAACAACATTAACAACAGGTGTACAAGGTGTGATCAGGTTAATGATCTGCTTTGTATGGTGGCTCAACTGCATGAGGACATTGAGAGGTTAAGTATAAGAGACTCAGAAGAGGAGATAGATTGGTGGACTTGTACTACACCCTACCTGAGGCAGGTACACCAGGAGACACACAAAGAAAGAGAGGGACCTCCGCCCTCCTTCTGGGATAACAATAACGAACTAGATGAGAGAAGGTGGCAGCCGGTTCCTGCTTGTGGTTGCAGGTGCCCCCCTTTCCTTCCTCCACACCCCTCAGATACTATTGCAGAATAGGTATGATGCTCTGGAGGTAGAGGGGCAAGCAAATGATACCATATAGTCTGTCTGTATTGGAGAAGCAACCCAAGGCAAGATGGCCTAGTCATGTGGCAATCTGTTCTGTCAAGAAAATGAGAAGAGTAGTTGTCATTGATGACTCCCTCCTCAGAGGAAAGGAGGGCCCTATCTATCTACTGAACCCAAGCCATAGGGCAGTATGCTGTCTCCCTGGCGCCCGGATAAGAGACTTCAGAAAGAGGATCACCAACCTAGTACACCCCTCTGATTACTACCCATTACTGATTTTTCAGAAGGGTAGTGAGTAAATTCAAATAAAAAAATCTGAGGGGAATCAAGAATTATTTTAGGGCACTGGGAAAACTCATTTGGGACTTGGGAGACCAAGTAAGCTTCTCTTCTGTGCCTGGCCAGATAGGAAATAATAACAGAGGAAACTGGAAACTCTCAAAGACAAATACTTGGCTCCAGAGCAGAACTTGGCGTTCTTTGATCATGGTTCAGTATACATGACACTGAACCTGCAGGCAGGAGATATCATACTTCTAAGCATGGGAAAAGAATTTACTCACAAGAGTTAGTGGCTCTCATTGAGAGGGCTTTAAACTAGAACTGAAGTGGGAGGAGCACAAACCTAGCTCTGCTAGAGATAAACCTTGGGGGATCCTGCCAGTGTTGGAGGTGATATCTGTGCCTTGGATTAAGTGCATATATACCAATGCTTGTAGCACGGGAAATAAACAGGAGGAATTAAAAGCTATTTTACACCAGTGAAACCATGATATAACTGTTATCACAGAAATGTGGTGGGATGATTTGCATTGTTGGAGTGTCACAATAGATGGTTACATGTTCTTTAGAAGGGAGAGAAAAGGAAAGAGAGATGAAGGGGTAGCGTTATTGTCAAGGGGGTAGTGATTCCCTTTAAAAAAAAAAAAACAACTTTTTTTTTTCCCTGCCTGTGGGGGCAGGGCTGGGCCAGGAACAGGACGATGGGAAGGGACAAGCCTGGACATGCAGACAGACAGAAACAGAAGAGGAGTGGTTTCCGAGAAGCGCTCTCTGTCTTTTCAGCATGGACTAGGGGATTTTTTTCTTTCAAGTCA